>PVJC01043224.1:0-14615 GCA_004026665.1 Murina feae
TTATAAAGGGGGAGCTGGTAGAGCTTAAAAGGAAAATGGGAAGAAGGAAGGAATGGTGGAGGGAGCAAAGCAGGTCAGAGGGAGGAAGTGAAGAAAAAAATTAAGGTGGGAAGGAAGGAAAAGGGGAGGGTGGGCAGGGGTAAAGATGAAGGAAGAAGGAATGTGGGAAGGGAAGGAGGGTAGTAGAAAAATGGGAAGAATGATGATGGAACAGAAGTAGGAAATAAGAAGGAAAGAAAAGTTTATAAATGATGAGTCAGTAGGAAAAGTGTTACATAAAGGAGAAAAATTGTGTGAGAAGAAGAAGCCAATAAGGAAGTCAAATACAGTTGTGTGTGAAGGGGATAAGATTAAAAAAGAAAGTTAATAGGGGTGACCAGGCCGGCAGGGGAGGGCAGTTAGGGGGATCAGACAGGCAAGCAGGCAGAGTGGTTAGGGCAGGCAGGCAGGTTAGCGGTTAAGAACCAGGGGTCCTGGATTATGAGAGTCCCCAAGAACTCCATATTAGAGAGGGTGCAGGTCGAGCTGAGGGAGTCCCCCCTCTACCCCACCCCCCATGCATGAATTTCGGGCACCGGACCCCTAGTTTACAATAATGTCAAACTTTTTAACAACCTTTAGTTTAGCTTTTGTTTGCTTGTTTATTTTTATCCTTTTTTAAAATTTCAAGTAAGTGATTTAATTTTTTTAAAAAAAAATGAAAGAAGCTTCCTGGGATGCTTAGATGGATAACGTTTAAAACTTTCTTTAAGAGATTCTTTGAGGGCAAAGCTTATTTAAGCTGACCACGACTCCATTGATGTTTGAGATAATTTCTAAACTTCTTAGGCCTAAAGTAAGTATTTCTAACTTCATACCATTCCAAAGATGAGGAAATCCTAAGTGATACATTCTAATCTTTCTTTTTTATGAAAATTATCTACCTCTTGTGACTTTTATTCCTTTAGGCCAAACAACTTGACTCTTTTATTTGACAACTGTTCACATATTTGAAGAAAGTCAACTTAATCAAAAAAGAATAGCAAAAATTCAAGGAAAAGATGAAAAAAAATTTTAAGAGTTTTCAGGACTCTTTAAGGTAATTGATACCATTTCCCCCTCACACACACACAAAAATAAATCTTGAACCCTTTCAAAAGGATATGTACACCCATTTAGCCTCTGTGTGAAATGAACAACATTTGGGCAAAGAGAGAAATTAAATTTAATTGTTTTTATTTAAATTCATTGAACTTAACAACCAACTACTTCACCAACCACATACAGAAACTTGCAGATAATTCCCATATTTACAATAGAAATGAAGTAAAGAAAGCATCACCCAATGAGTTCATGTGGGAGAAAGAGTCCTTCTAAATGAACTTTGTTTCCAATGACTATTTCTCTTAATCTATTGATATTCTACTGTGTGTTTTTAAATGTCTGTCCATTTTGTTAGTTCTAATTTGTTGATATTTTTATTGGTGGAATTATCCCTTCATTTATTTTCTTGAGTGTTTAAAATATATTTTTCCAAAAACTGAAATGTCCCATAAGTTTCATTTCATGAGGAATATTTTTATATTCAAATTTTCAAGGTTACTGACTATTTCGTAGCAATGCAATCTTTCGTGTTTTTAAACTTACTTTCTGGGATAATGTTTATTGCTGTAATTTGAGGAAAATCATCATTTAACATGGCCACTTCTTTGATGTCTGGGACTCGTTTTAAACATCCTAGCCACAGTATAATTCAATCATCACTCTCAAACTATTTCAGTGATCCCCCAAATCACTAAATCCTCAGTAATACTTTCAAATATTCTTTTTTTTAAAGTA
This sequence comes from Murina feae, assembly GCA_004026665.1. NCBI lineage: Eukaryota > Metazoa > Chordata > Mammalia > Chiroptera > Vespertilionidae > Murina > Murina feae. The sequence continues at coordinate 1,819 of PVJC01043224.1, forward strand.
TTCCTCGTGTTTTCTTTGCTTCTTTTTTATTCTTTTTCTATAATCACCTTCTCATGGCCAAGCGTTTTATAGTTGGTCCCATCACACCTGTGCTCTTCCCTGTCATTCCAGATGGCATTTCACAGCTCCTGCCTACAGCGGCATGGGGGGTACTATAAACCCAATCAAAAAGCCAGTGGGCAGCTTGGTTTACTTCTGAGTGTGGCCATGGGTGGGTCTGCCTGCTTCACAGGGCCAACAGCCTGCTAAAATCTGTAGGATCAGGTAATTGGACACAGTTGTTGTGTTTTTGTTTCCCATCAGACTTCTTTTTCACAATGGGACCACACACTCAGGCACTGCGGAAAACCTCTGCTGGCTGGCTCACTTCCACCTTTTTAAAGGGTTTGAGTTCCTTTATCCTGCAAATGCCAAATTCTGAGCTACCACTGCCTTCTCCTTTACCGGAACCTGGCTGAATATTCCATGAAAGTAAGGGGCGGGAAAAATAGTAATGGAAAAAAATCTCTATACATCAATAGTGAGGCTGCCAAGATAATTCTCTGGTCACCTTTGGTCATGAAATGTGGTCACATGATGTCCAATGTCCTTCATCTGTGAAGCATCACTATTGTAGGGCCAAGGTAATGGGGTAGACTGTGCTTTATGTTTCTATTACTCCACGGTGCTGCTGCTGCCATCGTTTGTATTAGACGGTCTTATCCCTTATGTTGTCCTCCTCACAGCCATGTATTTCAAGAAAATATCCACACGGTTACAGAACTTTAAGCACATTTTTAGAGCAGATTTGAAATTGATCCTAGACTTGGGGACTTGCCTTCTTATTTCAGTTTGTACAAGACTGCCTGGAAGTTATAAAGCAATCCTAATAAATTAGTCTGGCAAAGTTCAAGAAATGATATTTTCAGATTTTTTTTTTCAGAGAAAAGTACTCAATATTTTCAGATTAAACACTTTATAAACAAAATATTTTAATCAATGTTGTGTTAAAATGGATATTTTTGAGCTTTGATTTCTTGTTTGAGATAACAAAGTCAATTTCCAGGATGTTATTACCAAAAAATAAAATATCTGCAAAAGAGATTTTTTTTAAATCATGAACTTATTTAGATTAACAAATTTATCATTTGTATAATACACACATGTGTTTGGTAAATTTTAGAAATGTCTCCAGTTGCAATCTAATATCCTCAACAATTTTTGAATTATTGAATAACAAAACCTAGAAAAGATTAAAATCTATTGTAAATTTTGTCAGGGGTGATAACCTCCTATTCTTGAATATTTAAAAGAATTAGCTGATAAGGTATGTTCTCTAAGTGTGGATTTCTCCTGCTGCAATATATAGTATACTTTTAAAAATATAATTTTTATTTCCCAGATTATAATATTGTTCCTGCAATGAACATCATTGCGAACTTTGAAGAAAGAGATAGATGCATGAGTAAAAGTAGATGAGGCTATTTCAGTCTTATTTCTTTTTAAATGTTAAACAAGAAAGTTTTTGCACAAGAATCAGAAATATATATTCAGGGACTAAAAAATTAAAATGGCGATGAAGCCTTTGGCGTACTGGCAGGGTGGAGTGCACATATACCCAGAAGGCAAGGAAAAATTTTTAAAGAAGATACCAAAAAATAAAACACATTTAGGTCCACACTACTTGTTCCACAGATTGCTGATTTTAGCCCCAACAGACTTACAACATGACAAAAAACATTTTGTAGCATCTACTCTCCACTGTTAATCTAATATAAATCTATGAATCTCAGGTTATTTATTACCTTGAAATGTTGTATCTAAAAAGGATTGACCACTTACAATTCAAAATAACATTGCCCCTTAATCTTTTATGCAAATTAACTTGGGACTGATCATATATTCAAATCTTATTTTAAAATGTAAATAATTTAAATGTATTATTTGTATTTATATACTTACTGTGGCAAGGGTCAAAGCATAATAATTTCTTTCTTGTTGATAGTATGCTTTTATTATGATGAGCCTGGGTATGCTTAAGATGCAACTAAATTATTCCTGCTTTGGGCACAGATTCATCAGTGTTTAAATATAACAGTCTAAATGATCTTATTTAAAATTTTAACTTTTTAAACAATTACTTGTGGGTACATTTTTGCAACTATTTCTCAGTCAAAAAGAGATGTTACTTTAAATCTAGAATTATCAGATGTGAACCATAAAGAGATTCTTATATGGTCAAGAAAGTCAAATCATAATATTTGGTATGTTTTGCACTCCACATGTTATCGTGTGGCCTCTGGTGTTAATGGCTCCTAATATTTCATGTTGATGCACACTTTTAAAAATAAAAGCAAATATATAGATCAATAGAACAGAGATCAACAGAACAGAAAACCCAGAAATCGACCCAAGCCATTATGCTCAATTAATATTTGACAGAGGAGACAAGAGCATACAATGGAGTCAAGACAGTCTTTTCAATAAATGGTGCTGAGAAAATTGGACATGTTGCAAAAAAAAAAAAAAGAAAAGAAAGAAAGAAAAGAAATGAGACCACTAACTTATACCATACACAATAAGCTCAAATTTGATAAAAGATTTAAATGTAAGTTGTGAAACCATAAAAATCTTAGAAGAAACCATAGGCAGTAAAATCTCACACATCTCTCTTAGCAGTATGTTTACTAATACATCTCCAATGACAATGGAAACTAAGGAGAAAATAAACAAGTGGGACTACATCAAAATAAAAATTTTCTTCACAACAAAAGACATCGGAAACAACATGAGAAGAGAGCCCATTGCATGGGAGAACATATTTGCCAATGATATATCCAATAAGGGGTTAGTTTCTAAAATATATAAGGAACTCATACAACTTAACAAAAGAAAGACAATCCAATTAAAAACTAAGAAAAGGACCCAAATAAATACATCTCCAAAATGGACATACAATAGGCCAAAACACACATGAAAAAATGCTTAAAGTCACTAATCATCTGAGAAATGCAAATCAAAATGACAAACAGGTGTCACCTCACACCTATCAGAATGCCTACCATCAACAAATCAGCAAAGGACAAGTGCTGGAGAGAATGTGGAGAAAAAGGAACCCTTGTGCACTGCTGGTAGGAATGCAGACTGGTGTAGCCACTGTAGAAAACAGTATGAAATTTCCTCAAAAAATTAAAAATGAAACTCCCATTCAACCCATTAATCCCATTTCTAAGAATATATCCTAAAAAACCCAAAACACCAATTAGAAATAATATATGTACATGTATGTTCATATCAACAAAATTCACAATAGCTAAGATTTGGAAACAGCCCCAAATGCCCATCAGCAGATGAGTGGATAAAAAAGCTGTGGTAAATGTCACATGATCTCACTCATTTGTGAAATACAGTGAACAACATAAATTGTTGAACAAAAACAGATCCAGAGACAGAGAAGCATTGATCAAACCGTCAAACCTCAGAAAGGAAGTCAGGGGAGAGGGGGGTAAAGGGGAGAGATCAACCAAAGGACTTGTATGCATGCATATAGGCCTAACCAATGGACACAAACACCAGGGGGTTGAGGGCATGAGCAGTGTGTGTGTGGGGGGGTATTAGGACACATATGTAATATCTTAATCAATAAAGAAAATTTTTAAAAAGATCGGTGGTACATTTACACAATGGAATATATGCAGTTGTAAAAAAGAGAGAACTCAACATTTAAAACAGCATAGATGGACCTGAAAAGTACTATGCTTAGTGAATAAGCCAATCAGAGAAAGATAATTATCACATGATCTCACTCATATGTGAAATCTGATGAATAAAATAAACTGATGAACAAGAAATAGATCCAGAGACATATAATCATGGAACAGTCTGTGGAACCTCAGAGGGAAGGAGGGGGAGGATGAAATCAGACTCCCAATAGATAGGAGGGAACCATTTTTAGCATTTATAAAATAAATACAAAAATGATAAGAGATTACTATAAACATGTTAACAATTTATATATATTTTTATTAATAAAGTTGATTTTGTATATCATATATTCTATAACACATTCTAATTTTGAAAGAACCTCCAGTGGCCATAGAGATTCATTATTTCCTTAAAATAACTTGTAAATCATATTTGTTTGGTTACCATATATTTCTGTGACTTTACTAATTTCAGATGGCTTTATAAACAAATCTAAAACTTTACTTCTCAATCAGGCATAAATGATACTAGGAAGTCACTGTTAAAAACCCTGTTAATATCCATTATGAGGAGAAAATTACACAGAATTTTGCTGTGTAGATGAAAAGACCACAAAAAAGATCAACTAAAGAACCAAAGATAAACCTCAGAAGAGGTATGAAGACATAATATAATTTAAAATAATATGCCACATAGAAGAATAAAAGTAAAAATCTCCACAGTATATAAATTACCTAAGAAACAAGGCATCTAATCTAATAAAAGCGTAATATTGAAATAGACTGTTTCTTTGGGATGCCTAAGCCACGCCCACCAGCCAATCAGAGCAACTGTATGCAAATTAACCCAGCCAAGATGGAGGCCGGCACTCACAGAGCTGCTAGAGTAAATAGGCCGCTTCTGTTGCAGCAGGAGTAAAACTTTTGCCACTGGGCTTCTCCCGGCTCTAGGCAACAACGTATTTGCAACATTGTCTCAATTATAGAAGCCTTGGAGTTGAAGCAAACAGCAGCGTTGGTTGCCACTACTAAGGCAACATTGTCTCAATTATAGAAGCCACGAACTGAAGCAGACAGGAGGCTTTGTTACCTGCCTAGGCCACGGCTTAAAGGAACAGTGTATTAATTATAGAAGATACATGAAACCCAGAAACCTGCTTCCAGCCAACCTTGCTGGGACATTGGGTCAATGGGAGCTGTGGGCAGCCTGAAAGCCTGAAAACAGCCCTCAATCCATCACCCAGGCTGGCCAGGTACCCCAGTAGGGGCCCAAAACCTGAAGGGACTGTGGGAAGCCTGAAAATGGCCCTCTGACCTGCACTCAGGCTGACCATACCCCAGTGGGGTGAGAGATCCCACTGGGGAGCTTGACCAGCCTGCAAACAGCCATTAGCCCCTCACCCAGGTTGGCCAGGTACCTCAGTAGGGACCCAAAACCTGAAGGGGCTGTGGGCAGCCTGAAAATGGCCCTCAACCCCTCACCCAGGCTGACCAGGCATGCCAGTAGGTGGACATCCCCAGAGGGATCCCAGACTGTGAGAGGGCACAGGTCAGGCTGAAGGACCTCTCAAGTGCACAAATTTTTGTGCACCAGGCCCCTAGTAAAATATATAACAAGAATATGAAGCTTTGAAAATAAAATCTATTAGATTAAAACTACCAGATGAAAAAATAAACTATATTTGAAGTATTTGAAATGAATATATCAAATCAAAATCTGCAAATACATTGGAATTATATTGCTCAGGGGATAGAGCATTGGCTGCAGAATTAAGGGTCCAGGGTTTGATTTCGTACAAGGGCACATACCTAGGTTGCAAGATTAATCTCTACCCCAGGTTTGGGCTGGTGCAGGAGACAACTGAAATGTGTCTCTCTCACATTGATGTTTCTCTCTCTGTCTCTCCCCCTCCCTCCCACTCTCTCTAAAAATTAAGAAAAATGTATTTATGGGTGAGGATTTTAAAAAGGAGATTGTTTTTAAAGAATATTCATTTAAGTTATTGCATAAAAAATTCTAAAGTTTTATAGAGCTTAAAAGAGAAAGACACAAATTTCTACAAAATGTATCTGAGATAGAGTATATTTATAGTTAAGAAATTTAAAGGACATTTGGGGACAATTTATTAAGATTATTAAACACCATGTTACATTGGAAATAATCACTCAATCACCCAAACCAACATAAATAAAATAAAAGAAAAAGAAAAAGAAAATACTTGAAAAGGACTAATACTTGTTTAAAACCAGATGAGAAAAAAATTATCTTTCAAAAATCCTGCAACTATACTTAACAATTACATTTAAAAATTAAAAACTACAAGTAAGAAGCTTAGAAATCTCCAATCCATCCTCACAGTGAGTAAGAAGTCAAACTGAATTTAAAACAAACTTTTCTTGGAATCCTAAGAGAGGTGAGTGCACAGGGCAAATCTCTGCCATCAGGATTAGGGAAGCAGATGGAGAAACGCAGGGCAGAGGCCCACGTGGCGATGGCTGTGGGAGCTGGTGCCAGTGGGAGGCAAACCTGAACTATAGTTTATGAACTGCCAGAGGCTCTGTGTGGACAACTCTGAGAGTTAAAACCTCCAGGACATCTAGTCAGAGGACAATGAAATTCCACTGCAAACCTATTAGAATGGATAAGATAAATAAAATACAAAGTTGACCATAACAATACCAACTGCTTGCAAGGATGCATAGCAACACGAACTCTCATTGCTGGTAGGAATGAAAAAATGATACAGTTCACTATGGAAGATAACGTGGTAGATTTTTACCAACCTAAACATAATCTTACCATACGATTCAATGATAGTGTTTCTAAATATTTACCCAACAGAGTTGAAAATCTATGTTCACACAAAAATCTGCATGTCAATGAAAATAAGAAGTTATCCAATAGGTGAATGAATAAAGTAAGTATGGAATATTTACATAATATAATATTTTCAACAATAAAAAGAAATGAGCTATTAGAACGTGAATATGCATCAATGGACCTTAAACAAATATTAATAGGTGAAAAAAAGCCAATATGATTCCAAATATAGGACATTTTGGAAACATCCAAACTGCAAATACAGTCACCAGAGCAGTGGCTAGTTATCACAAGTGTTGGGGATATAGGTAAAGTAAAATAAATAGAGTGCAAAGAATTGTTTACGTTGGTGAAAGTATTTTATATGATACTGTAATGGTGGACACATAGCATGAAGCATTTGTCAAAACCCAAAGAATTTTATTGTACAGGAAACAAACCTTAATGTATGTTTAAAAAATATTTTTTACAAAAATTCTTATAGGATTTTGGGGAGTGCATGAAAGAATGCAGTCTGTGACAGAGGAACTAACTCTATTAGAAATCTATGCAACAACTTTGCTGAAGCAGATATAGGAAAATAGTGCAAACATATACTCTTAGAAATGTCTGTTATACTACAGACAACCTGGTGTGTACAAAAGCACTGTATTCTAACTCATAAAGTTTTCTCCATGAGACTAGAGATTAATATGTCTAATACGACTATATATGTATGCTGAAATAAGAAAATGAAATAAGAGGAGAGTATGTGGTGGTAGCCAGTTTTCTCACTGTTGAATGGGAATTTATAGTTAAGCAAGGGGAGGAAGTTGCGATGATCCATGTGGTATTGCATTTATTGGATTTAGAGTTGGAGACATCAGTATGAACACATGTTCAGCTGAATAAAAGTACAGATTGTCACATTAAAATATTTATAAATATGTATGTGTCCCCAGGTTTATTAACAAATGTATTGCGTTGCTGTGCCAGCTGAGAATCCCTAAAACCAAAGACAACCCCCTAGCAGCAAGCACACATAGCACTCATATCTTGGTTTCTATCAGTCTTCAATAAAAGGAGTCAGAGTTCCTTGAAGAAACAGATGATTCTAGGACTAGTTATGCAACCTATGGGATGAGCCTGGAGCATCTCATAGTGTCAGAAAACAAAAAAAGAGCTAGGAGGGGAAGAAGAAAAATACAGGAGACAGAGACCATATTGATAGAGGTATGTCAAAAGGACACATGACCGCAACAAAAATATTTCCACTGGCTAAAACTGAAAAAATTTGAGCAAAAAAACAAAAAACTAAAACATCAATAAAAGACACAAACTTGCATTGAATTATATGTCAAAATATAAAATAAATATCCATGAGTCTATATTACTATAGATGAATGATTGAATAAATAAAGGCATTAGTACAGAAAAACCTTCCACTCAGAAACATTCTGAATGCTGTATGTAATATGCTCAAGCTGAGAGAATGTTTCCCTCTTCTTTATGTAGGCAGCGCATAGTGACTCTCTTCCAAAGTGTACATATGTAGGGTGTGGCTACAGGGTTAAGCCTTGGACTGACCTGTTGGCAAAGCCACAAACAAGTCCCAGCTTAGAGGGCACAGTCCTCTTAGCATAATTAGGCGTGACCTTATCACGCTCCCTAGATCTTATCTGGGTAGCTAATGGGCTGTGGGAGATACAGCAAGTGCTGTTAAAACAAGTGAAACTCACAAGAACATTTTAACTATGGTGACGACTACCTTGTTTACCTCTGGCTACAATATAAAGGCTCAGCTTGCTGTCTGGATCTCTCTCTGTGGCCTCAGCCAGGCACAGGAAGATCCACCTAGAACCAGCTTATTCTCATTGTCTTTTCTATATCCTTCCCGCAGCCCCACCCCTCAGGTTCACTGAACCCTTGGCTATGCTGGCACAGCACATACATGGAAAGTGTGAAAAAATGTATGGCAGACAAACATTACACTCATCAAGGGGTCAAGGTCAACATCAAATGAGATAAATCATAATGATAGTATTTATACAACATATGATATGATTGAAATGGCATTCTATGCTTCTCCTCTCTAAAACTCGTAACCTTATTGTAACCATAAAAAATGTATTAAAAATTTTGATTTTTTAGGGACATTCTACCAAAAAAAAAAAAAAGAAGCAATCAAACCAAAACTGGACAGTACTTCTCAAAAATGTCAAGATCAACAAAAAGAAAAAAAAAATTTATTACAAATATTTCTAAGGAGACATGATGTTATCATAAGGAAGAAAAAAGGAGAGCTAAAACCAAAGAAATCTCCATAAAATATGGATCTAATTAATAACAATTTATCAATCTTGGTTTTTTGATATCACAAATGTATCATGCTAATATAACATTTAATAACATAAGAAATATGGGTGCTCACTGTACTATTTTCATTTTTTAAATAACTATCATTATTCTTTAAAAAAGTCATTTAAAATAATAAAAAAATGAGAAACAAAATAAACTTACATACAAGTGTTACAGCAAAGTATAATTTACCCTAAGTGAGAAGGAAGAAAGCAATTGGCCCACAGACAACTATACATCAAGATGGAGCACACAGCTGGTGAGTGCAGTGGTGGTGGCAGGAGCCTCTCCTGCCTCCTTGGTTGCTCTAAGGAGCAGTGAGCCAAGTGGTAAGAAGCAGTGATCAGGCAGGCGGTAAGGAACAAGGGGTTCCAGACTGTGAGAGGTATTTCCAACTGTTGGTTTAGGCCCATTCTTCATGGTTGAGGCCTAAGCTGGCAGGCGGACATCCCCCAAGGGGTCCCAGAGTGCAAGAGGATGCAGGCTGGGCTGAGGAACCCCTCCTAGGTGCATGAATTTCATGCACCAGGCCTCTAATTATAATAACAAAAGTGCAATATGCTAATTAGACCAGACAGCTGAATGACCTTCCAGACATCATTCTCGATGTCCTTCCAGCTGAAGCTGCGGTGGTGAGGGCTAAGACAGAGGCAGGTAAGGGAGATCAGGCAGGCAAGCCAGTGGTTAAGAGTCAGCAGTCCCAGATTGTGAGAGGCCGAGCTGAGGGATACCCCACCCATGCACAAATTTCATGCACCAGGCCTCTAGTTGCTTATATTAGCCTATGATCATATAGTCAATTAATGTGGTACCTGCTGAGACTTCTTATATATTACTAGAAGCCCAGTGCATGAATCTGTGCATAGGTGGAGTCTCTCTGCATGGCCTGCAGGGATTGGGCTGAAACCTCCAGTCCAATGCCACCTGCAGCTCCTACCCGCCACTCCCGCTCATCTCGGTCCCACTGTACCTGCTGTGGGCTCACACCCAATTAGTCCTGATCAGGAGAGGCTGGCATTCACTAGCCTTGAGCCCTGTGTCTGGTGCCCTCCCAAGGGGAGTGGCCTGAGGGATCGGGTTGAAACTGGCTCTCTGACATCTGCCAAGGGGTCCCTGATTGCAAGAGGGTGCAGGCCAGGCTGAGGGACACCAACAGTGCATGATCAGCCAGGAGAGAGACTGTAGGAGGGCTCCAGGGTGAGTCTGGCCCATCTTGCTCAGTCCTGATTGGCTAGACCCCAGCATCCAGCTAACCTACCGGTTGGAGCATCTGTCCCTTGTGGTCAATGCACGTCATAGTAACTGGTTGACCAGTTGAATGTCTGCCTCCTGGTGGTCAGTCCACATCATAATGAGTGGTTTAGCAGCCTTAGTATATCATTAGCATATTATACTTTGATTGGTTGTTTGGTTTTTGCTGTTCAGTCTATTTGTATATTACCCTTTTATTACACAGGATCCTTAATATAACATAGAATGAATTTTATTTGTTCTAAAGCACCACTAATCAATTTGCATAGCTTAATATTTGCTTAATGACAACTCTAAATGATGGATTTCTGCAAAGTTTAGAGAAGATGATTTTCAAAATTAGCCTACACCATTTCATTTTTCTTTAGAATATTCACCTTTCAAAAAAGAAAGAGAATTTGGAGGCTTTTGTTTCAATAATAAAAGACAGAAACTAGTTAGAAATGTAATGTTGTCTCCAGTATGCTAATATATTTTTAGAGACTGTTTTGCTGTGCACAGAACATAGTTAAAATCCTGAGGACATAGGAGATAGCAGTTGGCATGTGCTCTTCAGTTTGACAACTCAACGTAGGTTTTATACTACTCAACACATCTTTATTAATCCATCAAACACTGTTATTGCTCAGAACAGTAGGAGCCCTGTTTTGGTATTTGTGAGAGGTGAAGTAGTTAAGTAGAAAGATTCTATAAAATGTAGACTGTAAAAGTGGTATAAATTTTGTGATTTCCTTTTCTCCTTCCCCCACCCTGCCATATGGTAATTCCAAAATTAACTTGTTAAAGTAATCATGTTTATTCAATAAAAAAAATATTCTTTAAGAACTAAATATATGTATAATACTGTGTTATGTTTTAGATCTGCTGAAATATATGCATTTTTTCATTAAAGATATATGCTTTCTTAAACATCTTCCTGGTTTATATCCTTATGGAGTGAATGGATTTCCATTTTTCTTTCTCTTATTGTATTCATGTAGAAGCCTTTGTTTACCTTTTCTATTTTAAGCTTTTGTTTGTTTTTTATTTTGCTGATTTTCAATAGCAAAATCCCAGTTTTGCTGTTGAAAATCGTATTACTCTCTTTAAAAGAAGGCATAATGATGTTATAATTCAAATAATTGCAGCTATCATAAATTTGGATTCATTGCCTTTTGAAGAAAAAAATCTCAGGGCTACTAGTTTGTAAAGTATATAATTGTCTAATCACTATTCTGTACACATGACACTAATACAAAACAATATTAAATGCAAACTATAATTTAAAAAAATTCCCACTCTTGCAGTGTAGCTTGTCAGAGATTGTATTGTCATGGAATGAAAAACAGTGCGCATCCATTGTTTTGCCAGAGAGATATTTGAATTCATCTGCATATTGGCATAATCTATGGAGGCAGAACTTGGACTTGATAATCATTAATATAAGTTATTGCCTATGTTGGTGATAACATGATCATCAATCGTCTTAGAAGAAGAAGATGAAGCTCAGGAAAAGCTCAGTACCTTAGTCGCCCCTATGACAAATGGAGGCCTGCTGAAGACCAGGTAAATTCAATGCCTAATCCAATTCATGAAACCCCTGGGAATTAGTTAGTTGAGTAATCACAGACAATCCTCAAATTGTGAGAAATATGTTACTATCTTGGACAGACCCTGGCAAAAATCAAGAAGCTCAGAGAGTAGGTGGTTTCTTCAGTTTTTGGCAAAATCATAACCATAAGTAGAAATCTTGTTGGATCCCATCCACAGAACACTCAGAAAGTATCTGAATCTGAGTGGGGCAGACGCAAGCACTAAATAATTTACAGAGTGGTGGCACGGGCAGTCCCACTAGGAACTTGTGGTCTAGCAGCTCAGATAGTATGACAAATATCTGCATTCAAAACATATGCAAATGGGAATTTTTTTAACATAAAATTTTATTAATTTTTTTACAGAGAGGAAGAGAGAGGGATAGAGAGCCAGAAACATCGATGAGAGAGAGACAATGATCAGCTGCCTCCTGCACACCTCATACTGGGGATGTGCCCGCAACCAAGGTATATGCCTTTGACCGGAATCGAACCTGGGACCTTTCAGTCCACAGGCCAATGCTCTATCCACTGAGCCAAACTGGTCAGGGTAAGATGGGAATTTTTTTTTTAAATAGTGCTACTCTTGGATTTGGACATGGAATTGGCCATTTGAAAGAAAATTGCTGGTTTTTATCGGGCATTGGTCAAAACTGTCCACACTTTTGAAGGGCATCAGAAAATTCTGAGCACAGTAATACCCAATCATATCTTGGGAAATGTCAGAGGACCTATTCACATAGTCATGGAGTAGCACACCAAAGCTCACCCACTATGCTGAAATAGTATATTCAAGAGCATGCTAAAGAATACATTTCAGGGAGTAGTGCACTGCATACATGAAAAAATAGATTCACTTCCCATAGATGCCAACCACAGAGCCTTCCAAGTACATCCTCAACACCATAGCTGTGTGGTCTGCATTCTATGATTCTCTCCCATCCAAAACAAAACAGGCTTCCTGGTTCACAGATGGGAGTGTCCAGATTGAAGCCTGGGCCGTTCTTTTGAAATCAGCACCATTATGACTTCATGCAAATAAAACTTGATGGACGAACATTAAGGCAAGTCTATGCATTGGGCGGAGGTACAAGCTGCTTACTTAATAATGGAATAAAATTATGTTCCCACTTT
>PVJC01043225.1:0-14612 GCA_004026665.1 Murina feae
GGCTTGCTTGGTGGGCTTCCCAAGCCCTTTGCAAGGCACCAGGGAGTGGGAAAGCAAGGCTGCAGGGGCCGGGGTCCTGCTTGGAGGCTCCCCAGACTCCTTGGTGGCACCGGGGAGTGGGAAAGGAAGGCAGCAGGGGACTGGTGAGTGGGAAAGAGTCAGCGGCCTGCTTGGTGGCTCCCCACACCCTTTGGGGGGCACTGGGGAGTGAGAAAGCAAGCTCTTGGGGGCTGGGGGCCTGCTTGGTGGCTCCCCAGGTCCCTTCCGGGGATCAGGGAGCAGGAAAAGGCTGGCCTGACCATGAGGCGGGTTTTCCCTGCTTTCTGGTGGCTGGAGGAAGATGGGCAGTAGGCAAGCTTGGCAGGCAGGCAGCACCCAGCCCTGGCCACAGCTCAAAAAAGAGAACATGCAGGGCAAGAGTCTGAGAGATCAACAAAGAGGGGGTGTTTGCTCCAAGCCTCGACGGTGTGCCTGGGGACAGGCCCCAGCAGATAGACACACACAGGAGGACTGCTATGAGCCTCAGATGCGGCTGGGGGCAGGTCCCCAGTGGCGAGACACACACACACACACACACACACACACACACACAAAAGGCGCCTTGCAGACTGGAGCCATCATAGGACATCCACTGAGGGGTTCCAGACTGTGAGAGGGGGCAGGCTGGGCTGAGGGACCCCCACCCTCCCCTAGTGCACGAATTTCGTGCACCAGGCCCCTAGTCCTATATAATAAAAGGCTAATATGCAAATTGTCCCCTCAAACTGGGAGTTTGACAAGGGGATGGGGCTGGCAGCCAACTGCCTGTGGACCCACCCCCTGGCTGGCCCTGCCCCTGATTGGCCCATCTCACCCTGATCTGGGGGGCAGGCTGGCCAGCCCAGCCTAATAGGCCCCAATTGGGATGGGCTGGCGGGACCTCACCTGTGCACGAATTCATGTACCAGGCCTATAGTAAGAAAAGAATGGAGGTCTCTTTTAAAATTAAACGTACTTTTAAAGCAATGCCTAAGGGTTCTTAATAAAGCACCATAGAGAGCTTGTCTTATATAACTAAAGCCTAGTGATCAAAAGGCAGAATGACCAAAACAACCAGTCACTCTGATGCGCACTGACCACGAGGGGGCAGATGCTCAATGCAGGAGCTGCCCCCTGGTGGTCAGTGTGCTACCACAGTGGGAGTGCTGCTCAGCCAACCAGGATGAGTGGCTGCTCCCGTTGTGAACCCTGGGCAGACAGGCAGGAACCTCCTTGCCCCAGGCTCCTCCTCCTCGCTCCCTGCCACCTCCTCTGGATGCCTGCAGGACACACAGCACTACCATGGTCTCACAAGGTTGACCCCGAAGTCTGGGAGGCAGGTTTTTGGCCGCTGTGGGACTGAGGACTACTCCGCTGCCTCTCAGTGCTATTATCCCTGAGCACAGCCCCAAATGGGTCCCCTGGAGAGGTGAGTGCTCCGGCTCCATGGAAGATGCCAGACCAGGGAGCAGCTGCTCAGAGGGCAGGTCCACAGCCGCTGGGCTGACTGGGATGAGCTGTGCTCCCTCAGTGGACTGAACCCTGCAGGCCATGCTCCCTACCAGTGCATGAATCCCATGCACTGGGCTTCTAGTCATAAAATAAAAGGCATAGACTTGGAAATCAGCATGACTTTGGTTAAGTGACTTACCATCTCTGAACCCTCTATTAGACTATATTAGACTCCATAGATAGGCTTTTACTTAGAGTTACTACAAGTTAAAATTCTTAATTGCCAACATTGAAAAATCAGAAAACTTTGCATTAAAAACCAAATTTCCAGATCCTCTTGAAAAATCTAAAAATGTAGAAAAGGAAAACCTATATTATGTGTTTTATAGGCAAATTATTTAAATGGCGCAACTCATTCACTTGCCTGTCCTCTACAGGCATTTGAGTTCATGACACCTTTTAGGGTAACCAGAAACTTAGTCCTACAAATCCAGACTGAAAATAGAAAATTACTTTCTGGGCTTAAGACAATATTGGTAACATTTATACTGGTTTACTTCTTTTGTACAAAAGAGAAATACTCACACTTTGGCTACTTTACTAATAGAAATGTGTTACTAAATGATTGGAACTATAATTTTCCTGATTTTACAGATGAGTCAACTGAGACCTCAGAGATGGTAAGTCACTTAATCAAAGTCAAGCAAATGGAAGTAAAAAGGAGGGTTTGGACATAACGCTAAAGCTCATTCACTAAACTACTAGACCAAGATGGAGTCTTATAATAGACATTGAAGACAGAAGTGAAGCAAACAAGATGGTGAAATTTAGAGTGAAAAAGGGTAAGGACCCAACTATTCAATAGAAGCAAGCTTTATTGAACAGAATGGGAAAATAAGATGGATAGAAAATGATGTCTTATGAACTTAGAGTGTCACAGAGAACTTTCCATACAGCCTCTGGCTCTAAGTATATACCATATCAAAACTGTGGTATAATCCAGAACAAATAATTGTTCCAGAACATCTTCTGTTTACTCCCATCCTCTAATCTTCTTGGCTCCTGGATTATAGAGTCATGCTAATTGAGAAACTTGACTCTCAGTTCTGTGTTCATTTTTCCTTAATAGACCAACTTCATTATCTTCTGATTTCACTGTCTTCTTCAACACTAAGAAAGAGGCTATTTTTGCCTAGGCCTCATGTGTTGAGAGGGTGTCAATCACATCCCTTCCACAGAGTGCCTCAAAAAGTCCTATCATAATTAGTTTTCTCATTTAACAAGTCTTTCCAGGTACCACACAATATGTTAAGTGCTTGAAGTACTTACTATTTTACTAGAGGCCTGGTGCACCAAAATTTGTGCACTCAGTGGGGGGGGGGAGCTCAGCCCGGCCTGTGCCTTCTTGCAGTCTGGGACCCCTTGGGGGATGTCCACCTGCTGGGGTGCCTGGCCAGCCTGGGTGAGGGGCTGATGGCTGTTTCAGGCTGCACACACCCCCTTCAGGGTTTGGGTCCCTACTGGGGTGCCTGGCTGGAAGCAGGTATCTGGATTTAACTTCTATAATTGAAACTTTGTTACATTGTTCCCCACACCCCATTGCCCCTGGAAACCCAAGGTCCTATCCCTGCAGGTATCTGGGGTTTGTTTATCTTCTATAATTGAAACTTTGTAGCCTTGAGTAGAGCCATCTTAGTTGAGTTAATCTGCATATCCTGATTGGTTGGTGGGCGTGGCTTGTGGGCATGGTTTATGGGTGTAATGGAGTGAGGGTTAATTTGCATATCACTCTTTTATTAGAGTAGATCCTAAGAAGACCCCCCAATAACAGAAATGTTATTATTTCCACTTAATGAATGAGGAAACTGAGGCACAAATGGATTCAATAACTTGCTAAGAGCCACACAGCTGTGTAGAAGAGCCTGAATTCAAACCTAGGTTTTCAGAACTCCAACGCCTATGATGTTACCAATACGTAATTTAATTTTGCCATATCATGATGATAAGAGTTCCAAATGAAAAGCTAGCTAAAGACTGTTGGTCAGAAAAGCAAAGTTTTTGGGATTTTCAATCTACTATATTTGATCTATACTTCTGATAACAATGGCTACACATCCTTCTCTCTCTGACATTGAATTAGGAACTATTCTCTCTTTCCACTGAGACCATAATAAAACTCAACTGATAAGTATTTTTCCAGAGGCATTCTAACTGATTAATTCTGAAGACCTAATTTAACAGCAGATCAATTAGAATGTTAAAGCATGTTTGAGGAATATAACCCTCCTGCCAAATTTTGCTCAGCAGATCATTTAAACTCACTGACACATTCAGAGTATTCTGGTAGCTTTCCAACATTTCTGTAGAACCAGGATCATCACATGAGGGTAGTGTCTTAGCATGCATTACTTGTAGGTTTTGTTTTAGACCCAGCATAAAGGTCTGTGTACACATCTGAAGTGTTCCCATTCATCTGGCAGTGGTTTCTGGTGCTTTGTTTATGTTTGGGAGTAATTTGGTTAGTTTAGTTCCTTTACAGCCTCCTTTCAAGTGATATTTATTTATCAGCCACAAATGCAGTCACATTAATCCATTTTGATAAGCTAAATACACCCCTGCACTTTGTCCACGATGGAGCCCATATGTAAATGAGTTGTATAGTCTTGCAGGAGAGACATGCACAATTTCAGTCTAGTCATCCTTGCCTAATGTGGCTGTCAGGTGTGTCAAGAGCAACAGATGCTTGTTTGACAAAGGACCTTTTTATTCTGGCTAATTAAGCAGTTGGACACACCCTCCTGTTAACGGTTCTGCTTTGTACAGCCTACTCTGGCTGAATCATGTGAATCTACAGCTAAATAGGCCACATTTTGAAAGAAGGCTAATTAACCCTTAGGAGAAGGAAAAGAATATGGAAAAAACCCAGCTGCTGAATGCGACAAGATTAGCATTTCTTCAACCAGATAGGCAAAACCTAGGCAAAGCAAATGTGTTTGGAACAAGCATGCAAGTTTCAAGGCATTCAAATGTTCTTTGTGGAACTTACTGAAGATTATTTAATATACTCAAATTCACAGTTGGATTCCTTTTATCACATACAACGTACATGCCAGATTAAATGGTTTAATAGTCTGACCTAGTCAATTACTTATCAAACAGAATTATATAACTGCTAGCTTAAAAATAAGTAGTATCCACCTAATTTTTATTGTTTTTATCTTGAAATAATTAGTTCTCCAAAAAAGCAAAGTCTGCAAAGATTATTACACCAACATTTTTTTTGCACTGAGGAATTAGGTTTTAATTTAGTATAAAAAATAAGATTTGTAATTTAATTTTCAAGTGCAATGGAGAATTTTCTTTCTTTTTCCTTAGTATAGGAAAATAAATATGCTAATTCCAATTCCTACTTGAAACAAATTAACCAAAATGATAGTCACTTAGTTGGTGTAGTAAAAATCACACCTGAAATGTGATATTCAAGAATAAATTATTTACTTAGAAAATTGTTTCAACATAAGAACATAGGAATGTTATTTACAGGGAAAATATTTTGTTACAATTTAAAGTTACTATTTTTGAAGCAGAGCAAGAAGTTTAACATTGATGTGTTCTTTCACAGAGAAAGATCCAAAATAATAACAAATTTTGCAGAATTATTTTTATTACTAAAACTCCGATTAAGCATCAGCATTCTTCAATGTTAGAAAATAAATATTAATATACATAATGTCCACAGCAATTAAAATTTCAACTAAAATGAGCCATATTGGGGGAAGGAGTTGCTATATATACTTTTCAGAACATACAATTAATACAAAATGCATATTTTTCTTAATATTCTGGAACAGGTTGATAAAATATTAAGAATATACTAACTCTTAAAAAAAACTAAAAATATTAAGCAGCTTTCAAAGTTAGCATAAAATAAAATAACGGGTACTATAGAAATTTCATATACATGATTAAATATTTAAAATGATAAATTTAACTTATTAAACTTTTTCAAAAATATATTGAGCTGATTAATTTACCAACAAATATAAAACATGATGTCTTGGCTTCCCACCCAATTCACCTCATGCAAATGAAAGAAATTGGTTAAGCTATGGATTGTAGTCAGACTTTTTTACTTAAAATACAGCTCTGTGAAAAGTTTACTCATTGTAAAGACGTAGGGCTTCACCAAAACAATAAATCAGGTAACTGAAGGGATGTGAAAAGAAAATTCATGATTTTCTGTATTATAGAAGTTCTGCCTCTTTATTTAGGTTTGAGGTTGCAATCCTCATAACTGTGTACAGTTCATCTTTTGTACTAAACTAATCAGTAAAAAATGATGGAATGATGATAGTGTAGACTGTTCAGCAGTCATCTTCCTGTGATAACTGATGATAGTGATTAATGCTGGCAATGATTAACCAGTACAATGGTAACATATACAGGTTGCCTAGGTAACTTTTTTCATTTTTCAAAGGTTTTCTCTTAACTAATTCTTACCTTGACTCAGATTATAAAAATCTGTTTCTTTGGAGAAGAAAAATAAAGCTAAAATACTTTAGCTACTAAAGTGATTTAAGAATTATTTTATTCTAGTTATTAAGAGAAGCTGTCATCAGGCACAGAGGTAATCTGGGGGAAAAGAGAACCAAGTGCTTGTCCAGTCTACTGCTGGGGCCACCAGCATTTTCTCTCCCTCATGTTCATCAATTAATAGACAAATGAGTCTTACCTAGATGACGTATGTTAAAAAATGGCAGTGCTCAGGTATCAGCTGAGAGAGAAGAAAAATAAAACCAACCAAACAGAAATTTACAAGTATCCTAGTGGAAGGAGGGTTTGAGAAAGAATCAACATACAAAAAGATTCTTAAGCAAATTCTATTAGAGAAAGCCATAAATGTTTCTCCCTACTGGGCAATCCACTCCTGAGAGCTACTAGAAACTACTCGATGGAGTATTTAATGATAATAGCACTTAGAATATAAAGATGATGAACAATAAGCATGTTGTCATAAACCTATCATCATCTTTATTATTAGAGATATTAATAAGAATAACTACCATCTGTTGAGCACTTACTTTGTGATGGCCATTTTATGGTAGAGAAAAGTAGGGTTTAGAGATTAAGTAACTTGCCCAGAATTACATAACTATTAAGACATAAATCTAGGATTCAAGTCTAGGTCTGTCTTCTTCCAATAATGGCACCCTCTTGGCTACACAGACAGAGCAATGAGGCTATTTTAGCTACATCAAGTTTAAAAAGATTAAGCAGTATATGGAGACTTGGAGCACTAAAAAAAGAATTCTAAATTTGGACAAATAGACACACTATGTACCATAATATACCTAATGTGGGATCAATATACTATTACCTAAAATCATCAAATCTATAATTTTCAGGGTATAGAAAAGCATATCATAGGCTAAAAGACACCTGCATTAACCTCTTGTTCACAAAATATTTTATAGAGGAAATAATATAGAAAGACTATTTATTTTCAAAAAATTAATTTTGTCCTTTAAAAAGTCAAAAAAGGGCCCAGTAAAATGAATGTGTATTCTCTTGCCCACACAGTAAATGTTCCTATTTTTTTCTCTATCCTTCATTTGTTTTTCTTTCTATAAAAGTAGAGAATAGAGCTTTTTGCAGTTCCTAACTATTCTAATGACAGGCTCAAAGAGATCAAAACATCTAAAAAGGGAAAATAATCTATTTATATAAAAGCCAAGCGACCGCAACGATGGAATAACTGGAACAATCAGTCGCTATGACGCACACTGTGGCAGCTAATCACCCGATCAGGGTCCTGATTGGCTCCCCTCCAAAATATCCTGCAGCCCCCCCCCAACTCCCAGCTGGCCCAGCCCGATGGGCCCCTCAACCTCGATCTGGGGTGGGGCCAGCTGGCCAACCTCCTGTGTGCCCTCTCCCCACCCCAGCCCGGCTCCAATAGGCCCCCATCAGGGTGGGCGGCCAGACCCCATTCGTGCATGAATTCATGCACCGGGCCTCTAGTCTATCTATATATGTAAAAGCCTAAGTGACTGTCACAACCGAATGACCAGAATGATCTGTTGGCCAATTGCTATAATGCACACTGACCACCAGGGGGCAGATGCGCAACACAGAAGCTTCCCCTTGGTGGTCAGTGCGATCCCATAGCCAACCTCCAGTGGCCGGCCGGTGGCATTCGTGTCTGTTCCTTTCGCACCCAGTTCAGCAACAGTCGCCTTCTCTCCTGACTCCACTGGGGCCTTTGGGCCCCGGACTGGGACGGGAAACCAGGGGTGGGTGGCAGTGGACACAACCCTTTTCCCAGGGGTGCCAAGGTCCAGCTCCCTCCTTGGGATCGGTGGCCAAATGACAGACCCTGATTGGTCCGGCCCTGATCAGCCCTGATTGCTAGTTAAGCCTAGGGACCCCACCAGTGCACAATTCTTGTACCAGGCCTCTGATATATATATAAAAGCCTAAGCAACAGTTAAGACCAGATAATTGCTGGTAGTTATGACATGCATTGACTACAAGGAGCAGATGCTCAATGCAGGAGCTGCCCCCTGGTGGTCAGTGCACTCACACAGCCAACCTCCTGCAGCCAGCCAATCTCCCGCAGTCCCTCCCCACAGCTGGCCAACCTCCAGCGGTCCCTCCCCCTGGGCTGGCCAGCCCCAAAAGCCCCAATCACCAGACACCCATGCATGAATTCATGCACCAGGCTAATAGAAATGATGTACTCCACTTTAAATGTACAATAGCTTAAAGAACTGAATTCTCATACTGCCATTTTTTTTAAACCAATGTACTGAATGTGAATGTGCATAAACTTGAAAAAAATCTGTTCACACAGATAAATTCTGGAAACACTTGCTGTAAAACATAATGTTATTAATCAAATGAAATTTTTACATTGACTTTCATTCTAAAATGTGTGTGTGTATATATGTATTTGAAATAACGACTTGGTCAAAGGATGAAAATAGAAAAGTCAAGCCAATTTTGTATATTCACAAATTTAAAATAAAATTTATTTTTTGCTAAAAAATAAGTAATATTTGAAATAATTCCATTATAGTGAATTAAAGACTGTTCCTTTGGAGCTAATTTTATTGAAACTGGTGGTGCACTCTATGTATGGCTCTCTTTCCAACTCAGTCTAAAGCATTTTCTTTGCTCCGAAAACAATGGTTTCTTCTAAAGTAGATTATTTTAGGATATCTCATAAATCTCTGCTTGATAATACCTTGAACTGGGGCTATTTTAATGTGCTTAAAATCAACTGCAAGTTCTTTTTTAAAAATATATATATTTTATTGATTTTTTACAGAGTGGTAGGGAGAGGGATAGAGAGTTTTGAAACATCGATGAGAGAGAAACATTGATCAGCTGCTTCCTATACACCCCCTCCTGGGGATATGCCCAAAACAAAGGTACATGCCCTTGACCGGAATCAAACCTGGGACCCTTCAGTCTGCAGGCTGACACTCTATTCACTAAGCCAAACTGATTAGGGTCCAACTGTAAGTTCTTTATGATTAAAAGCAATTGTCATCATGTAATGTTTTACATTAGTGTGAAATTTCACATAATTATTTTCCACCCTCACTCCTCCTACATTTTGATGATCTTCCCAGAGTACTAAAAGAGGAGACAGAGAATACTTCCTTTATCCCTGGAAATACATAAAGAGTGACTACCCTACCCAACCATTCCTTTTATCACCAAATGTTTTCCTCTCATCTCCCAAATCTAATCAGTCATTGAGTCTAATGATTCTTCTTCTTAATGTCTAAGCATAAATTCCACTTCCCCAGACAGCATCCCAAACCACTACCATTTTCCTCCCCTCGTCTTAACAATTCTGGGTCTCATGTCCTATCTTTACTCAGCGCACAATAATTATCATATTGTAGTGAACCTGTCTCTCCAACCAGATTATAAACACTAGGAGCACATGTACTTTTTCACTCACAAATATGCAACAGGGCTCAAGACACAGACGACCTTTAATTGTTGTATGAACAAATGAATCTATAAGGGGATGAGTTTAAGACCCAGCTGAAACATTACTATTAGAGTACACTATATCAGAGACAAGTAACACTTTAAAATTCTGTATATATATATAATTTTCTATTGGAGCCATTTTCAATCAAGTTATTCATTATGAGTAATTTCTTTAAATTTTCTAATATGACTTCATTTTTAATTCCCTTTATGGCAGAATTTTACAACTCTCATATTCCAAGATTTGTAAGCCTCAGCAGATTTTGCGTATAATTTTTATAAAGAAACAAGGATTAAATAAACCCAAATGATCAAATTAAGTCTTCAGCTATTGCTCTTAACCTCCTGACACATCATTTACTGTGTTTTAATAAGTATACCCGCTTCACTAAGTTGTGGAGTCAGATCCAATGCTCTAATCATGTCATCTTGGAAAAGGTGGCCTAGTAGGTTTCCTTTGTTTTTATAAGACAGAAGCACGCAGAGATCTTTAATTTTCCTAGCTGAAATGCTAAGAACAAGTAATAAGCCTAATAATAATCATTCTAACTTCATTATTAATTAACCACTTGAAATTTACTTGAGCTTGGCCATATTCAACTGACATTCTTCTATGTTCTTTATGGGTGAGAAGAGGCTCAAAGATTAAATAACTATGAGCCCTAGAGTCACATATCTAGACATGGTCAGAGTGAGGACTTGAATATACTACACAGCATATTAGGTTCCAGGAGCAAAACTCTTTTTCTTTCTTTTTTCAACTCAGCCATATGCTGCATTAGGATTATAATATGACAATTTAAGTGTTTTACAAATTAAACATTATGTAGTCCTGTTTAAAGTAGCAGTCTTTTCTACATTTTAATCTGTTATTGGAATTAAACATCCTTGGTATTTTTAACCAAGTTATTTTGCCCGTGTGATTATCCTCTAAAAAAAAATCTTAATTTCATTTCTAGCAATGCAGAGTACCTCACAATAAGGCTATCTGTTCTAGTCTGCAGATCTCAGCAAAGACTTTGTTAAAATTCTGAATCTTGTGGGTTCTGTAATACCTTTGCTGACTGAGGCACCAGCACAGTTAGGTTTGTTGAAATATGAATCAGGACTCAAAAAATGACTGAACAGTGCCCACTGTTAATTCCACTTCTAAAGGGATAGGAATGACTGGATGCAACTTCTCAAATGCCAAAAGAAGAGCCAGTTTCAACTAGTTAATTCTCAAAAAAAAAAAAAAAAAAAAGGGTTTTGAGGTCTTTGACATAGGTACCAGTGGTTGCTGCTCCCTGACTTTTATACATACAGTCACAAATTGCCTTCAGCAACTCCAAGAAAAACATATTTAACCTTTGACCTAATGACACTGCAATGAAAGGTGTTAAACGAGAAGCAGACAGAGCTTGAAGGAAGATTACAGGCCAAAGATAGTGTTCGGGGAAACTATGCTCCATAGCAATACTCCTCTAGTCCAACTACATGCTTATTCTGGCTGGAGCACAGAACCATCTTTCCTTGACATATGCCAAGTAATTCATCACATATCTTGATCTACTCATTTTGTTGTTTCATGCAAATACTAACATGAGACATATCTTGCTAGAACAATCAGAATAAAGTAAAAATTCCTCAATTCTTATCCACACCTTCAATCTACATTATGATAGACATTCTCATTCATTCTCACCTCCTCCCCACGCCTCATGCATTCAGAGGCAAAAGATCTAAGTGCTTCCAGCTGTGGCTATAAGGTGTGGCTGAGGAAAAAGCACTCTCATTCCAAAGACAGCAGGGCTCTACCATTATAACTCCACTGGCCCCTGCTCCTGGCAGATGGTGATCAGGGTAAGATAACACCAGGTCTACTTTGCCAAAAATCAATTTGCAAAGAATCATGTTGCCATATGGCCAGTTTGATAAATTGACCAACTCACTGGAAACTTTTTAAAAATTGTATATATTGATGACATAATTTGTGTTAAATGA
Organism: Murina feae; assembly: GCA_004026665.1. Lineage (NCBI taxonomy): Eukaryota > Metazoa > Chordata > Mammalia > Chiroptera > Vespertilionidae > Murina > Murina feae. The sequence continues at coordinate 11,464 of PVJC01043225.1, forward strand.
AAGATTTAAAGAGCTTTTGAAGATTCTTTGATATTTATGTTGATGAGTTCAGCACTGTAGCCTATATGTAAGTATGTCATTATATAACTGTATTCTGGAATTTTGCCTTTCTCTGGGCCAATAATGTTTGAAAATGAGAATTTATTTTATATCAACGGGCTGTGCATGTCTTGAATGCCATGGAGTTTATAAATGACAATAGGAAAGATTTCTTTCTTTCACCACATTTTCATCCATTAAATAAATTCTGTACTTCTCCTAATTCACAAGTTTGTCAATGAGTCAACTAGATGGATATGTCCCTTCTGTGTTAAGCAACTGCAAGGCCATCAGTACATGAATATCAAGATAAATTTGGCACTCAGTTGAGTTGCACTAATAAATATTTCTGTTGCAAATGTGTCTGTAGTGGAATTGCTTTGGAAAATTTCAAATTAATCAATACTTTCTACCAGAAATTTTAAAAGTTTCTGCAAATATTCTAAGCATGACTTGTGATAAACTCTATATGTAGTTAATAGAAACATATTTTGAGCAGTTGATAATTTAGAAAACTGGTTCTTGGTCAATTTAACAAAATAACCATTCAGTGAATTTATGTTTCAGTGGACTGCTTCTAGGTAAACTATCGATTCAGTAAACTGACCACTAGAAAAAGTAGGAAAAGAGTTGTAATAGATTTTCAGATAATTGGCCCATTTCCCAATATCATGGCATTTTAAAGTTGAAGAGTATCGAGGAGCTCATCTAGTTTAGGCCCTAATTTCACAGGGAACCTGAGACCTACAAACCACATGGAACCATCAGTTAGTGTCATTATTGGCCTTAGAACTCAGAACTCCCAATTCCCGGTCAACAGCTCTTTCTAACAGACTATGGCTTACAAATAAGAGAAAAAAGAAAGAAGGCACTCAAAAAGAAGTAGGAAGGCCTGCCAGAAGCTCAAAGTGCTTATTACACAATGAAAGAAATACTCATAACATGGAGAATGCAGCCCTAAAATAAGAGGGACATGTTTATAAGTTTCTTTCTCACATAAATGAATAAGACATTATTTCAAGGTGTTGAACAAGATTGTAAGTAAGGCAATCTTTGTCTCATATCAACTAAAATGGTTCACTGGATTTTATATTCTGTGAGGATTCTGGATCATCTTGCAAAACTTTTTTTCTCAAATACATGAAGCATCTTAGTACTTTAGGTTCAGTATTTTGTTATTAAATGGAGTAAATATCTGAGTAGTTCAGGCTCAGAAATATTTCATTACATCATCTCTGAATGTAACCTGTAATAAACAGTTTATAGCGAAATAAAGAAATAAGAAAGACTAATTTCTAGTTTGCGAGGAAGAAAGAAGAAAGGCAAAATTCACAGTAATTGCCACCAAAATAAACAGGGAAGAAATTTTAAATTTTCACTTACAACAAATAAGTGTAACCTGGGGGTGTGAGATGGAAACCTTTTAAATGTAATGGTTTGTGTAACAGCTTTTATAAGGTGCACTTTTCACTGTCAAAAGGCATGAAATGCTCAAAAGGGTAATCAGTTTTAGATGCAGGTTTACAAGGTTTCCACAACTTCTATTCTTTATCCATGTTGAAATGTTTTGCAATTACCTCTTACATATTATGTTTACACTTTCTTTTTAAAAGACTTAAACATTGTTTTGTACAAATGTAACTCTGAAACCAACCATATTGCTTGATTTCCACCAATTATGTGATGCATCTGTTGGTTTTTATTAGCTCACAAGTTGTCCACACCTAATTGACATTGCAGTACTTCTACAATATTGAAGGCTATTAAAGCAATGCAGCGGCAAAGACCTCCCAATATAACCTACTCACAAATTACATTTTTACATAATCTGTCTTACGAAGGTAATATAAGTGATTTTCTTGTAGTAACAAAATAGTAAGCTAACATTTATATATTACATTCAAAACCATATACAAATATGAACTTATTATTTCTCATGGTTCCATGGAGTCATTTTTCACAGAAACTAGATTTATAAGAATGGGACTTTTTAAATGCAATTGAAAGGTTATTTATATATAAAAAATATATTTCCTTTCTTTATAACGTTTACTCAACATTTAATGATATATTGTTTTAAATTAAGACAACACTAGGAATTTTTACATGTAGGCCAAAAAAGAAATCAATCATTCTTCCTCACCCTCTCCCCCCCCCCCCCCCCCCCCCCCCCCCCCCCCCCCCCGTCTCTTCCTCTCTCTCTAGTCTCTTGCCTTTTATCCACCCCAACCCTTGCAAATATAAGGCCAAGGGTCAAACAATAGTCACACAACAGCCTCTTCAAACTGTTCTAAGTATGCAATGAGTCAGCATACAGACTATAGTTTACATTAACAGACCATGAGTTAAATGAGTCAGCAATATAGCGGACTCATTTTTTCAATCATTTTTTCTTTGACATTGTATTTGTACATCTTAACAACGAATTTTGTCATAATCCAATCTATAGGCTTGAATTACAGTCACACCATTCCAATCATTATAGACATCAAAACAACAGTTACACTATTTTATAATACTTATATATAAGCCACATGACCAAACTGTTTGGTGTCTCAAAACAAAGCTTACTGTAAAATTAGATAACCAGTGATGAATATTCCTGGCTTACACTTCCCAGACAACAGTAGAAGCATTTATAATAAGACAGCTAAAGGTCAACATTAGTCATGTTGTATTACTTCATTTCGTGTGGCTATGTTCAGAGCAATGCAGTCTCAGAGACTTGAAGGTTGAACAGGACCTTTAAGGTAATGACCCTGACTCATGGTTTGGGCCAGGAGCTATCTGTTTGAATCTCCATAAAGAAATTCTACCTACTACTTTATAAGAAATATTGTAAGTTACAGAGTTTAGCTCTACCATGACTCCAAGGTAATTCCAATTTATTTTTGTTTATAAGTACATAAATCATAATCTTCTATAATAAAAGCAAAACATGCAAATGTGACCATCACCACCAGCCAATCAGAGTGGCTGTATGCAAATTAACCCAGCCAAGATGGAGGCCAACAGCCAATCAGAGCGGCTGTATGCAAATTAACCCAGCCAAGATGGAGGCCAACAGCCACGGAACTTGAGCAAACCTAAGGGTTCTGTTGCAACTGCCT
>PVJC01043226.1:0-14599 GCA_004026665.1 Murina feae
CCCCTCCTCCTCCTCCTCCTCCTCCTTCTTCTTCTTCTTCTTCTTCTTCTTCTTCTTCTTCTTCTTCTTCTTCTTCTTCTTCTTCTTCTTTGGTTTTGGCCTTTAATTTGAAAAAAGTGTTGATTGAAAGTATACAGCAGAAAGCAGCTACAAATGGTTGGGGCCATGGAGCCACCAATAAAACAGAATGTCCTGAAATAAAGTTTACAGAGTAAAAAATCTGAATCTCCAGTTCTTCCCTTCAACACACCAGGGCACAGAGACAGAACCAGTGATGAGCCCCAAGGAGCGAAGAGGAGGCTGGGGAGAACAGTAGAGGCTCCTGAACTTCTGGGTGGAGGGAGAGCCCTCTTTGGAATGAGATGAGTAAAGACACCCAGTTCCCCTTGGGCACCTCACAGCCACTGCTAAGGCCAAAGGAAAAAGACAAACCTCAATCTCAGGTCCTGTGGGCTCAGAAAACAGGCGAGGGGACATGGGTTTGAACAACCAAATCTGTTAGTCCTGCTTGGCATTCTTGTTGTCACTGTTGACACTTTCTTCAGCCCCCTCAGTAGAAAGCACCTCCTCCAGTTTCCACTTGCCACTCCTGGCTGAAACTCTGCTGTGTTTCACAGCATGAAGCAAATGATAATGTAGGTCATGTCGTCACACTCTACCATCTCTACAAGTGTTTGGTGCCAGGCCCTGATCCAGCAGCTCTTCTACAATGGATGACAATAACTAAAGTTCCCCATTTTCATCACACCGGCTAATCTTTTATTGGATAAATTATATAACTTCCTGGTTGCTCATCACATTCCGGATGCCTTCAGAGGCAGTGACCATGAACTCGTGGTTATCAGCAAGAGTCAGTACCTTGATGTCTGGAAAGGTGAAATAATCTGTTCCTCAGGTGAAAAGCTCTTGCTTCCCTTGTAGAAGACATCTCAACCCAATACACAACCTTTATCTGAAAAAGTATATTAAAACACCTCTAAGCATTTAAAGTCTCTAAAATTGTCTAGAGATATACAGCCAATGGGGAAATATTCATTCAAAAAAGTTGACTAAATATAACCAAGAAGCAAGAGTTTGTGTTGTTGGAACCATGATTGGCTTCCCATATAAATTGCTCCATTTCAGAAAACTATTTCTAATCCTCTACTTGAGACATGTGGAATAAAGAATGCAGGGAATTCTCTCTCTCCAGGTTCCAGTCTTGGGCTACATTTTCACTTCAGATGACTGGGGAGGTTGAGCCACTAGGCTCTATATAACACCTACTATACAAGGCCACTCTACAAATTCTAGGAGACATTGTAGCTCTGCCTAATTCATAGAAAAAAGCACATGGAAACAGACAAAATGTGGAGACAAAGAAACATATCACAAATGAAAGAAAATAATTAATCTCCAGAAAGAAAAAAAAACAACAAAAAAACTAAATGAAATGGAAGCAAGCAAACTACTAGACACAGAGTTCAAAACAATGGTTATAAGATTCTTCAAGGATCTTAATGAGAGCTTCAAGGACTTAGTGAGACTTTCAAGGATCTTAGTGAGAATTTTGAGGACATTAGTGAAAACATCAATGACTTGAAAAAGAACCAGTACGAAATTAAGCATACACTAACTGAAATAAAGACTAATTTACAGGAAGTTAATTATAAAGTATTCTGAGAATCAAGTCAATGATTTGGAATATGAGGAAGCAAAAAACACCCATTCAGAAGAGCAAAAAGAAAAAAAGAATCCCAAATTAATAAGATAGTGTTAGGAGCCTCTGGGACAACTTTAAGCTTACCCACATTCACATTATGAGAAGGGGAAGAAAAATAGAGCAAGATATTGAAAACTTATTTGAATAAATAATGAGAGAAAACTTCCCATATCTAGTGAAAACAATAGACTCACAAGTATAAGAAGCACAAACAAGAGTAACCAAAAAAGGCCCACACCAAGACACCTCATAATTAAAATGCCAAGGTTAAATACAAAGAGAAAATCTTAAAAACAGCAAAAGAAAAGCAGTTAGTTACCTACAAGAGAGCACCCATATGACTATCAGATGATTTCTCAACAGAAACTTTGCAGGTCAGAAAGAAGTGACAAGAAATATTCAAAGTTATGAATAGCAAAGACCTATGACCAAGATTACTCTACCCAGCAAAGTTATCATTTAGAATTGAAGGTCAGATAAAGAACTTCACAGACAAGAAAAATCGAAAATGGTTCATCACCACCAAGCCAGCATTACATGAAATGTTGAAGGATATTCTTTAAGAAGAGGAAGAGGGAGGAGGAAGAGGAAGAGGAAGAAGAGGAGGAGGAAGAGAAAGAGAAGAAGGAAGAGGAAGAGGAGGAGGAGGAGGAGGAGGAGGAGGAGGAGGAGGAGGAGAAGAAGAAGAAGAAGAAGAAGAAGAAGAAGAAGAAGAAGAAGAAGAAGAAGAAGAAGAAGGAGAATAGTCAAAATATGAACAATAAATGACAATCTATACTAATAAAAGGTAATATGCTAATTAGAACAGACATCTTTCAGATGTCCATCCAGACGTCTATCCAGACAAAGTCACAGCGGCTGTGAGGCCTGTGGAGAGCTGGCCTAAGTCATCAGTAGGACATCCCATGAGGGCTCCTGCACTGTGAGGGGGCAGGCCGGGCTGAGGGATTCCCCAATGCATGGATTTTCATGCACCAGACCTCTACTAAATACACATCTATCAACAATTTTATCAAAAAAATCAAAATAAAGGAATAAGGAATCTCATAAACAAAATGATGATGAATAAAATAGAACCAGAGGCATGGAAATGTGCAAGAGACTGAAGAATCTCAGAGGAAGCGAGGTCGAGGGTGAGGAGAGATTATCCAAAGATCTTATATGCATACTAGAGGCCCAGTGCATGAAATTTATGCACTGGGGGAGGGGGCGGTTCCCTCAGCCCAGCCTGTACCCTCTCCAATCTGGGGACCCCTCAGGGGATGTCTGACTTGTAGGATCGGGCCTAAACCAGCAGTCAGACATCCCTCTCACAATTTGGGACTGCTGGCTACCAACTGCTCACCTGCATGCCTGCCTGACTTCCCTTAACTGCTTCTGCCTGCCAGCCTGATCACCCCCTAACCACTCCCCTACCAGCCTGATCAATGCCTAACTGCTCCTCTGCCAACCCAATTGCCCTCCCATGCAGGCATGGTCCCCCCCCAACTGCCCTCCCCTGCCAGCCCAGTCACCCCCAATTTCCCTTCCCTGCCAGCCATATTGTGGCGGCCGTCTTTGACCACATGGGGAAGCCATCTTGTGTGAGGGTGTGACAGTCAATTTACCTCTTTATTATATAGGATGCTTTACCTGTGGACATAAACAATAGGATGGTAAAGCCCTGGGTTGGGGTGGGAAACTGGTAGAGAGGAGCAATGAGGGGAAAATGGAGTCATGTATAATACTTTCAACAATAAAGATTTTTTAAAAAATGAAGCACAGATTGGTAGTTATGGAACACTTATGGAGATGTGAAGTACAGCATAGGAGTATAGTCAAAAGTGTTATAACTATATATGTGTCAGATGGGTACTAGATTTACAGGGTGATCACTTGGTAAGCTATATAAATGTCTAATCATTACATTGTATACCTGAAACTAATACAATATTGTATGCCAACTGTAATTGAAAAGTAAAAAGCTTTTGAAAACAAAATAAATATTGCTAGGAGTGTACATTATCTGTTGCATCCTTATCACTCACAAAAAAAAAAAATAAAGAGGCATGAGGAAACTTTTGGAAGTGATGGTTATATTTATAGCATAGATTATGCTGATTGTGGTGATGGTTTCACAGTTGTGTATTCCAAAACTCATCAAGTATATAAAAGTGCCCAGCTTTTCATATGTCAGTCGTAACTAATAAAGTCTTTTATTTTAAAAAGTCAATTGTTTTTTATACAGTAGGATGAGAATTTTAAAATTGAAATAAAGAAAGCCATTAAGTTTACAATAGCATCAAAAGGGATAAAATAATTAAGAATAAATTCAAATGCAATACTCAGATACTGAAAATTTCAAGACATTGTTGAAAAAAATTGAACACATAAAGAAATGGAGACACCCATATTGCTATGGTAGATATATGTGAAGTGCTTACTGGCATTGTGCATGTTTTAGTGATCCAAATTAATAAGCTATTTCTTTTCCCTGGGATTTGAGCATCATGTAGCACCATTTGTATGTCTGTGTGAAAACAGTGGAGACTCTGTCTCAGCTCCCCAAAACTAGATATGGACTCAAAGGTAAGCAATTCACTTGCTAGACCCACGTATTTCGGCCAGGTTTTTTAACCTTGACACTGTTGATATTTGGACAAGATCTTTTGTTGTTGTTGTTGTTCTGAGGGAAATATGCATTGTAGAATGTTTAGCAGCACCCCTAGCCTTTATCTATTAGATACAAGTTATACGCATTATTTCTCCTTCTAGCTTTCCCAAGGCCTATACCTTCAGCTCAGTTGTGACAATCAAAAATGTTTCCAGATATTGCCAGATGTCTCCTGCGTGTAAAATCACCCCATGTAAGAACAATTGATTTAGGCAATGATGTAAGGAGCCTTCGAATTAAGGATCGTTTTGCTTTTCATAATCTGGGAAGCTGTCCCTGTATCTTCAGCCTGTACCTTTCTATTGGTTTGCCATCACAAAGTCAGACACTACTACAGCCATTTACCTTGTTTCTAACTTTTGTCCAATCATCTTCTGTCCTCTAGTTCCTAAAATATCTACGAGGCCATAAAACAAGTGGTGTGTTATTTTATATCGTTTTCTATCGATTTGTATTTGTTGACTTTTTTTTCTCACTGAGACTATATACTTGTGACCAAAAAATATATCACATATTTTGTTTTCTTTTTGTGATTATCAAAGTTTAAATGCTCACTTAATACGTGTCTATGAGTTCTAAGAGTTGTACACACACACACACACACACACACACACACACACACACACCCCTCACACATGCATACAAACTCATATGTAACCATGAATGTTCCATAAAGAAAATAGAGAACTAAGAAAGTATCTTGGTAAAAAATGATCTATCTTGGATGTGGCAATTTATCCCTTGGTATTTTCAGTATTCTGATCATATAGTTTCTGGTATGTACTAGGAAGCAAATTCACATTTGGTGAGTGACACACACTAAGTAATCTTCTACTTATGTTATCTTTAAACTTTTTCTACCTCCTGGACTTTTCATTTGCTCTAAGTATGCAAGATACTAACAAATTCACTCCTGTTTTCAGCATTTATAAACATAATAGACTTTTTTTGACTAAAAATAACAAAAATAATAGAGATGTGGAAAGAATCATACGAGGAAGTATATTTAGTGAAATTAAGGCTCTTTTGTATACATTCCACTAAGGAAATTAGTAATTCTGAGATTACAGCATTCATTGGGCTTTTTAAAGTTATAAAATATTTCAAAGGTGAAGCAAGGTCATTAAATGGTTCTAGGAGTTCATAAATTAGCCCCTATAGATTTTTTTTTTTTAATGAAGGCACTTTAAAATAGAGCAGAATGATTTGGAATTGTATTGATTTATGCAATTAAATGTGCCAATATATATACCCTTTCACTTTCATTTAGATGTATAACCAATAAAATGTGAGTCCTACTGATTAAAATTTTGGTACTAAATTAGAGTATTTAAGTATATATTAATTGATTTTTGTCTGGGAAGAAAAGGAGTATTAAAAATACATTTGAAAGGAAATGTGTCTTCCGCTATGTATCTAAGATGGTAGAATAATTTGAGGAAAATAACTCTTGGTTAAATGTGTAAAAATATAAATGGGTAGAGAAATATAAAATGTTGAATAATTATTGAATTGTCAAGTATGAAAATAAAATTCATCTTGTATTCTGATTTATGACTTTAAAGAAATTCTAAGTAAAATGATTGATTCATAGAATTGTATTGTAGAATTGGGAAACTTTTCTAAAATAATATATTTATTGAAGAAAAATCTCTGAATTTAAAATTTTCTGAGCCAATTGTAAGGTCGTGGAAATACAGAAAATAGAGGAGAGGAGCATAGAACAGGGGTCCTGTTGGAGACAGACAAAGGGTTGTTGGTTGTTATTTGCTAATTTTATTATTTTAAGGGTCAAAATGTACTTGGGCAAAAAGTATAGCAGGTCAGCATTGGAAGGGTCAGATGAGTAGAAGAAAAACAAGGTAATAAGCAGCCTATGTCAAAACAGGGTGAAACAAGATAGCAGTGATTACTGTGTTTCCCTTTCAACACATGCTTGTGAATGACACCTGCGTGTCTCAGAGTGACTTTTTTTCTGTCTTTACTTTTTTCTTTATTGATTAAGGTATTAAATATGTGTCCCTATAGCCCCCCCCATTGTGCCCCCACTCATGCCCTCACCCCGTGCCTGGCATTTGTGTTCATTGGTTAGGCTTATGTGCGTGCATACAAGTCCTTTGTTTGAGCTCTCCCTTTTAACCCCACTGTCCCCTACCAGAGTGACTCGTCCAATGCTTGGTAAGTGTGTGCAGTGAAGGAGTGGGTTGTGTGGTGTGGAAATCACATCACTACAGTGACTAGCCAGTATGGAAACATTTGAAAGTAACCTGTGCAGGTGTATTTGACTACTTGCTCTATCAATGATTTTTTGTGAAGCATGTAGTCTCAATATGCCTGCTGGTACCCTATCCCCATTGACACTCTTCCTTTAGGCAGAAGGAGCCTTTAGTCTGAGGTCACTTGAACCCTAGCTCAATGTATATGAAGACTTTATTATCTACCTATCTATCTATCATCTACCTATCAATCATCTATCTATCATCATCTATCTATTTTGATTGATTTTTAGAGAGAGAGGACGGAATGGAAACCTATTTATGCATTCATTAATTGCTTCTTGTACGTGCCCTAACTGGAGATAGACCTGTAACCTTGGCTTATCAGGATGATACTTCAACTAACTGAGCTACCCAACCAGGGTCAAGGCTTTACTTTTTTATTTTACCTAAACTACAATGACTACATACTTCCTTTGCTTTTCCTGCAGCAAGTCTTCATTTCCATTCTTGCTATCTACTTTTTACAGTGTCTGTGTAATCCTCCAGGTTCCACTGCACATCATCTCCTGCATTATGGTTCCTGGTTGTATGGTTTTAAGTTAAACAGCATATTCTCTACTGAGATGATGGCTATATGAAAAACACTACCTGAACAGAAAGCAAAGCAATTTCAAGAAGAAACAGAACTATTACATAACTAGAGCTGACAGTTATAAGTACAAAAAGGAGGAAATATGAGAAGTTTAGAATTAGGGGTTAAAGTGAGGGGCACTACATGATAACTGTGAAAAGACCCCATATTTTCTTGAAAAGAAATTGGCAATAAATAAAAAACTTATTATATTTAAGTAGTATTTTAAACTCTGAGATAAATTTACACCTCTAACAGTATCCTGTCTGGCTTTCATCTTATTAATAATAATCAGTATCCTTTAAAGTGTTTCATTTCAGAAATGCTATACAATGACCCCATTTGGAAAGAAATGCACATTGTTTCAATAAAATATACTTTTTATTTGACTCTAATTTTTATTTCCTTTTTTATTTTTTTTCTTATCTTTTTTTTATTGCTTAAAGTATTACCACAAATGATAGATAGATCTCCATTTTTTCCCCTTGCCCTTCCCCCCTCCTTTATTTCCTTTTTTAGATACTGATGTTTATTTTATTTATTACCTTTTAACTGAATTTACTGACGTGCATTGGTTCACAAAACCACACAGGTTTCAAATATATGACTCAACAAACCATCATCTGCACACTGCATTGTGCGTCCATGATGGAAAGGAAAGTATTTTTCCGTCCCCATTTATCCACCCTTTGCCCACTTCTACCTAATCACCACCCCCCCTTCTTCTGGCAACCACCATACTGTTATCAGTTTCTGTGGGGTTTTTTTGCCTAATCCCTTCACAGTGTTTCATCCAGCCTCCCCAACCCCTCTGACAGATGAAAGTCTGTTCTATGTACCCATGCCTCTGTTTCTATTTTGTTCATAAATTTATTTTGTTCATTAGATTCCACATATAACTAAGATCACATGGCATTTGCCTTTCTCTGACTGGCTTATTTCACTCATCATAATTATCTCCAGGTCCTTCTATGCTGTCACAAAACGTAAGAGATCCTTCTTTTTTATAGCTACAAAGTATTCTATTGCATAAATTAACCACAGCTTTTCTTATCCACTCGTGGACTGATGGGCATTTGGGATATTCTCTGATCTTAGCTATTGTAGTAAATAATGCTGAAATATATATTTTTGAATTAGTGTTTCGAATTTCTTAGAATATATTCCCAGAAGTGGGATCTCTGGGTCAAAAGGCAGTTTCATTTTTAATCTTTTTGAGGAAACTCCACACTGTTTGCCACAGTGGTCGCACCAGTCTGCATTCCACCAGCAGTGCACGAGGGTTCCTTTTTCTCCGCACCCTTGCTGTTTGTTGATTTATTGATGGTAGCCATTCTGACAGGTGTGAGGTGATATCTCATTGTGATTTTAATTTATATCTCTCTGATGATTAGTGATGTTGAGTATATTGCATATGCTTTTTGGTCATCTGTATGTCCTCTATAGAGAAGTGTCTATTCAGGTCCTTTGTCCATTTATTAAGTAGGTTATTTGTCTTCTTGATGTTGAGTTGTATAAGCTCTTCATATTTTTTGAAAATTAACCCCTTACCAGATGTATCATTGGCAAATATGTTCTCCCATTCAGGGGGTTCACTTTTCATACTGAATTTGTTGATGATTTGTTTTGCTGTGCAGAAGATTTTTGGTCTAATGTAATCCCATTTGTTTATTTTTCCTTTGTTTCCCTTGACAGAAGAGATATGTCAGAAAAAAATATTGCTGCAAAAAGTTTCCAAGCTTTTACTATCTGTGTTTTCTTCTAAGATTTTTATGGTTTCATGACATAGTTAAGACCTTAATCCATTTTGAGTTTATTCTTGGGTGTGGTGAATGTTGATAGTCTAGTTTCATTTTTTTTCATGTAGCAGTCCAATTTTCTCAATACCATTTATTGAAGAAACTGTCTTTACCCTATTGTATGTTCTTGCCTCCTTTGTCAAATATTAATTAATAATAAGGCCTGTATTTATTTCTGTGTTCTCTATTCTGTTCCATTGTTCTATATGTCTATTCTTGTGTTACTATCATGTTATTTTGATTATTGTGGCCTTGCAGTATAATTTGATATCAGGTAGTGTGATACCAGCAACTTTGTTCTTCCTCATGATTGCTGAGACTATCCAGAGTCTTTTGTGGTTCCATATACATTTTTGAAATATCTTTTCTAGATTTGTGAGTTATGCCATTGGTATATAAATAGGAATTGCATTAAATATGTAGATTGCTTTGGGCAGTATGGGCATGTCAATGATGTTTATTAATTTTTCCTATCCATGAACATAGTATATGTTTTCTCTTATTTGTATCTTCCTCAATCTTCATCTTTAATACCTTCTAATTTCCCAAGTACAGGTTTTTATCTCCTTGGTTAGATTTATTACTAGGTACCTTATTTTTGTTGTAGCTGCAATAATGAATTTGATTCTTTTCTTAATTTCTCTTTATTATAGTTCATTATTGCTATATAAAATGCCACCTATTTCTGCATATTAATTTTGTATCCTGCTACTTTTCCAAATTTATTTATTAGATCTAGTATTTTTTGGTGTGGAGTCTTTAGGGTTTTCTATACATAATTTCATGTCTTTTACCAATAATGACATCTAACTTTTATTTATATAATTTCATATTCTCTGATGACAAAATACAGCCACTACATTTACTCAGCCTTAAAAATGGTTGTAATATGAAATTTAGATCCTGATGAAAGGAAATAGTTATATAAACGCTTGTTCTGAACCCATGAACTTGTAGCACGATTTGTATTGTGAACTGCCAAAAGGACACTGCATATACCATAGTATAACACACTTTAAGGGCAGCTGCAAACCTACTCTAAGGGATTATGAGACTATTCATCATGCAAAATGTGTCCACCTACAGATCATCTGCGCAAGGCTTATATGTATGTTCATGGATATTATTCAAACTTATGTATCTCATGCTTTTCCATTTTCCCCCTGGAGCTCTGGCCGTCTTTCCTTTTGGCTGTTCATATTAAAATACTATCAAATCCAGGCATGATTTTCTATCATTTTTTTTATTATGGTAACATTTACCTTCACTTGAACAGTCATTGGCCACAAATCTTCAGATAATATGTTAGAATGCCAACATTCTGATAAATAACAAGATATAGAATTCTTAATAAAATGCATCTAAATCAGAATTATGTAACTGAATTACCATTAGGTCTGGAAAAGATCTAGTTAAAAGAAATCAAAGGAAAATAAAATCAGTATATACCATTTCTAAATTGCCCATATTAAAGCTTAGACTGCTCATGAACAAGTTTAATTCTGTTTTGCTGACAAATAAAGCAATGCAAAATGCAATGATTTTCATCTGTTTAGTAGTACTGTAGCACACAAATGTCATTTTCTGGAACCCATATGTATCAGACTGATTGACTAAATTTACATCAGCTATTTGATGGAATAAAATAAAGTCATTTAAATAGGACATACTCAGTGGATCAATGTTTCCTGCTTTGAAATTGAATACCTTAGTTTTCCCTAGGCATTTATGTGGAAATAAGAGATCATTATTCTATGACAGTGTTTCATTCTGTTGACATTTCTAAACAGAAAGTCTTCTTGCTATGTGGGTCTATGAGTTTGTTCACGAATAATATGTATATCACTGCAGTAGGAGAAAATATATTATTTTTAAAAATGTGCATTTTAACTAATATTGTGTCTGATTGTTGAGTGTTTTAACTATTCCCTTTTCATAAGTAAAACACCATTGAAAAAGTTATATTAACTCTTTTAGGAGACAAGGATATTCTTATTGACTAAATGACTAAACTGATTCATTAAATAATGCCTTAAAAGACTAAAAGAATAAATCCAACTTCAAAAGGTGCCAAATCTGCAACAGTGGAACATCTCTGGCACTAAAGTAATCAATACAACTATTCCATTTTGTGAAAAATTTTATGGCCATTTAAAAAAGTTCCTAGGCTTTGTTTTTAGATGTGTATGTGTGTGTGTTTTCTTTCAAAGATAATCCATAGACCTGAATGACATACAGCCTGCCAACAAAAACTGGAAAAAAAAAATGCTATGTTAAGAGTTCAGGTTAGAATGAAACAGTGTGGCCGATAATAAATAATGTTATAAAAATCTCAGAAAGACACTGTTATATAGAAATTATAGTAACCTGCAGCAGTCAGAAATGAGGTTATTCTTTTACAGCAATGACAGTGCTGAAGCTAAACTAAAATAGAGGATATATATGTTCTAGAGGCCTGGTGCACAAAAATTTGTGCAACTCGAGGGGGTCCCTCAGCCCGGCCTGTGCCCTCTTGCAGCCTGGGGCCCCTCGGGGGATGTCCACCTGCTGGCTTAGGCCCACTCCCTAAGGCGATCAGGCCTAAGCTGGCAGTCAGACATCCCTCTGGCAGCCTGAGAACCCTCAGGGGATGTCCACTTGCCAGCGGGGAACAAGCCTAAGCTGCAGTCAGACAGCCTTAGTGATGAGGAGTCAGGAGAGGCTCCCACTACCACAACTGTACTGGCAGCCGTCAGCCTGGCTTGTGGCTGAGCAGAGCTCCCCCTGTAGGAATGCCCTGACCACCAGGGGCAGCTCCTGCATTGAGCGTCTGCTCCCTGGTGGTCAGTGTGTGTCATAGTGACCAGTCATTTCCAGTGGTTCTGCTGTTAGGGTCAATTTGCACATTACCCTTTTATTATATAGGATTATATAGGATAGAGGCCTGGTGCATGGGTGGGGGCTGGCTGGTTTGCCTTGAAGGGTGTCCCGGATCAGGGTGGGGTTCCCACTAAGGTGCCTGGCCAGCCTGGGTGAGGGGCTGATAGCTGTTTGCAGGTTGGCCACAGCCCCTTCAAGATGGATCTCACCCCCCCCCCCCGGGGTGCCTGGCCAGTCTGGGTGAGGGGCTGATGGCTGTTTTCAGGCTGGCCACAGCTCCCGTTGACCCAATGTTCCAGCAAGGTTGGCTGGAAGCAGGTTTCTGGGGTTTATTTATCTTCTACAATTGAAACTTTGTTGCCTTGAGCAGAGGCCAGAGCCTGCCTAGGCAGGCAGTTTCCTTGATTGCTGATGAAATGAAGCCTCCTGTTTACTTCAGCTCCATGACTTCTGTAATTGAAACTTTGTTGCCTTGAGTGTCCTAGGCAGGCAGTTTCCTCCATCGCTGGTATAACGGAAGCTACCCATTTGCTCTAGCTCCATAGCTGCTGGCCGTCATCTTGGCTGGGTTAATTTGCATACAGTCTCTCTGGTAGGCATGGTTTGTATAGTGGGTGTGGCTTAGGTCTAATGGAGTGAGGGTCAATTTGCATACTGCTCCTTTTTTAGATTAGATAATTTTTTTTTCCATTTTCTGTGTTTTAGGAATCATGGGCTGAAATTATGTTAGTGTATAACAAAGTTATACTGAACAGTTTATTATCTTTGGACATAAATATAGACATGACAAAATATTACTATTTCACATTTTCAATAGTATATATCATCCATTCACTCAACAAAGTTTTTTATCAATATGATCTGCATGAAATACTAGGAGTAAAGAATTGAGATAAGCTCTTACAGTTTGATAAGGAAAAATAAAGTCATGGTATGATATAACCTGGCTGGTGTGGTTTAGTTCATTGGGCATCTTCCCATACAACAAAAGTGTACAGGTTTGAGTTCCAGTCAGGGCACATGCCTGGGTTGTGGGCTTAAGTGACGTGCAGGAGGCAATCCATCACTGATCTTTCTTTCTCTCTGTCCCTCTCCCTTCCTCCCTAAAAATCAATAAAAAAATCTTTAAAAAAAAGAACACTAACCACAATTTACCATTTTATTCACATAACTTGAGCTTCTGCAAACTCTGACAATCTTCAATATATCCTATATATCAGATGCTAGGCTATGTCCACTATTTCTTTATTTAAAATATTTTTTAGTGTTTTTTTTTTAATTTTGTAAGAAAGGAAAGGAGAGGGAGAGAGAAATAGAAATATCTATGGGAAAGAATTAACATCTATTGGTGTCTCCTGCATGCTCCCCACAGAGGATTGAGCCTGCAGCCCCGGCATGTGCCCTGATCGGAATCAAACAGGCAACATCTGGGTGCATTGGTCAAAGCTCAACCACTGAACCACACTGGCCAGGCTGTGTCCACTATTTCTTTATTGACCTCTGCAGTTTATCTATGTTGACATGAAGTCTCCACTCTTAAACTATCCTTCCACATATATGCACAGCCAAGTCCCTGCTCTGCTAATACTCCTGTCTCAAACTAATTTTCCAAAAATAAAGGAATAACCTGTCAATTGGCTGCCTTATGGTCCCACTAACCACCAAATGACCGGTCCATTTGCTTCTTTACCTCCATGTTCTTTCTCTTCTTCTGTTATTATGGTTCAAGTCTTTATTTCTTAAAGAGATCAATCTTTGCAGTTGTTTGAAGGATCACATCTCTTCTCGTCTATACAGTTTGCTCCTACATTTATCTCCTTTCCTATTTTATTGAAATATTTGAGAAATATAGTTATACCTTGTTTATCTCACGCCTATTTGAAGTCTCTGTTAAAAGCAGCTCAATTTAATATTTGCTTCCTCATTCTCCAGGTCTGGAATTGATCTATTTAATCTTGCACTTTGTACACATGGGTAAAAGGAGTACCTTAGTGAGGACAAATCTTCGTGAGGTGCATTCAGGAGTGTGAGAACATCCTGTCTAAAGCCACTAGAGATTGGTGCTGAGATAGCAGGCCAAAAGTTCATCTGCATACTGTTTATAAGTAACCTCTAAGCCCCCTCCTTTCTCCATTCATGGATCTGAATACAAGTAATCAGTCTTTCTTCTTTCATCTACTTATGTCTGACATAGTAAACATCCTATCTATAAAATGAGCAACACAGTTATCAGAGGAAATATCTCATGCATAGAAAGTTTATACATAGTTTTAGAATCTTTTATCCTTCTCTCCTTTACTTCACCATAATGTTATTCTTGTTTTGTCCTTTAAATGTGATGTAACTTCGGCCAAGTTACTAACATGTCCCTGATCTCAGTTTATTTATATAAAAAGTAGTCTTGAAGAGATGATCTGCTCATAACATTTTATTTCAACTCCCAAATCCTTATGATTTATGAGTCTGTTTATTAACCAGTGAAATGCAGGGAATATGACTGAAATGAAAAGTTCCAGTTCAGACAATGGGCCAGTTGGGCATAGTGGTAGTAAGTAGAACAGGTGTTAAGCACCATAATTCCTAGTAATATCATGTCCAAGTAAAGCCTTAAAGTCTAGGCCAGCCTCTTGCAATACATGTGGCAATTTCTGAAGTACATGGTAAAAATAACTAAATTTGAAATTTTTAAAATCTTGTGTCCCCATTAATTAAAAATAGATAAATGTTTGAACTTTT
>PVJC01043227.1:0-14618 GCA_004026665.1 Murina feae
TCTCCGATGCCCCGCAAAGGGCCTGGACAGCTGCCAAGCAGGCCGCCGACCCCCTGCCACCTCTTACCCGCTCCCCGATGCCCCGCAAAGGTCCTGGGAAGCCCACCAAGCAGGCCGCCGACCCCCTGCCGCCTCTTACCCGCTTCGCGGTGCCCTCCAACCCTGCTGCCTCTTTCCCACTCACGGGTCCTGGGTCCTGTGCTGTCCCGCCCTGCAGTCGCTCTGTGCACTCGGGAGGTCCCTCAGCCTGGCCTGTGCCCTCTCACAGTCTGGGACCCCTCGGGGGATGTCCACCTGCTGGCGTGCCTGACCAGTGTGGGTGAGGGGCTTTAAGGCTGCCCACAGCTCCCATTGACCCAACGTCCCAGCAAGGCTGGCTGGACGCAGGTTTCTGGAGTTTATCTTCTATAATTGATACACTGTTCCTTTAAGCCGGCTAACGAACCCTCCTCTCTGCTTCACCTCGCAGCGTCTATAATGACACAATGTTACTTAGTGGTGAGGCCCCGGCTGCTCTTTCCTTCAGCTCCCGAGGATTCTATGATTGTTATATTGTTTCAAAGGTGTGTTTCGCTAGAGCCAGTTTAATCGGAGCTGAGCTGAGTGGGCGCAGCTTCACTTTCGCTCCTGCCCCAGTGGAAACGGCCATTTACTCAGGTCTGTGAGTGGCGACCACCATGTTGGCTGGGCTAAATTGCATACAGCTGCTCTGATTGGCTGGTGGGCGTGGCTTACCTGTCTCGGAGAAACGGTTAATTTTACTATTTCGCTTTTATTAGTTTAGATATTATCTCCATATCCAACTTCCATTCCCCTTCTTCCTGTAGTGTTCATCCTCCACATTTCACTCTCCCAGTGATGGACAGCCAAGTTCAGGCCCCCCTCTACAGCCTATGAGGTTGTCACCATCACCACTCCAGGAGCTGCCATTTGCATGGAGTATAAATAACTATTCAGTGAACATCTTGAACATATTCTCTTTTGGACCTATGTGAGAATTTCTTTCTGATATTTAATATAGGAACAGGCTTGCTAAATCATAAGGTTATGTGCATTTAGTTTAAGTAGACAAGAAAGACTGTTTTCCTTGAAAATAGCATTGGTTATATTCCCACCAGCAGTGCAGGAAATTCCAATGTATTCACATTCCCTGCCCCAATTCTATTTTTTGCTAGTCTAATTGGTATAGAGTAAAATCTGTATGTTATTTTAACTTGCAATTTTCTGACTACTGATGAGTTTAAACATCTCTTGATAGGCTTCTCAGGTTTTGGATTTCCTCTTTTCTATTTTTTAGAAACAGTGCTTAAATTGGAATTCATTTTTTTTTTTTTTTTGGAGAATTTCTACCATAAACTATCTGGCTAGTTTTGGTGCAGGAAAGTCATTGAATTTCCTTTCTTGTTCTTTTAAATATTTATTGGTCTCTTTAATCTCCAAAAATCTTATTGTTATAATTTTGGCATTTAAAAATTATTTGTCTCATACTTATTTTATCAGTGTTTTCAAATATATTCACTTAGAGTTTTTTCTTTCCTTAATTCCTTCCTTTCTTTTATCCTTCCTTTTCTCCTGGGGAGCACATGCAGTTTCTCTCTTTTTTTTCTTGATCAGCATTACCAGAGATCTTAACTTTTTATTAGGAAATAAGCAAAACGTCATTTATATTTAGTAATCTTCTGTTGTTGTGTGTTCTCTAGTTCAGTTTTTTTTTGCCCTTCCTGTTATTTCCTTACTTTTTATTTCTTTGATCTTGCCTAAGGTTTTTCTCCCCATCTTATTTAGTTGCAAGCTTTGCTAATTTATTTCTAACTTCTCTTGTTTCCTGATAATTTATTTAAAACTATAAATTCTTCTCTAAGCACAGCCTACCTAATGAATGTCCCACAGATTTTGACAGGTGGTGTTTTAATCATCATTCAGTCCTGAATATTTCTAAATTTTCTTTATCATTTCTGTTTAACCCAAAAACTGTTTAATAAAATGTGAGTTCATCTCTGAATATGTTATTTAAGTTATTCTTTTGTAGATAATTTCTAATTCTATTTTATTCTTGTTGAAGAACAAGCTCTGTTTGATATAGTTTTTTAGTAATTTATTGAATTGCCTTAATGGTCTAATATTTGGTCTGTTGTTGGAACTGCAGTGTGATAAGAAACATATTCTCTATTTACTTAGGTAGAATTCCCACATATATTCTTTAAAAATATTTATTTACTTTAATTTTTTATTTTTTATTGAATTTATTAGGATGACATTGGTTAATAAAATTATATAGGTTAAGTGTCAAGTCTCCTCTGACACCATTTTATCCCCACTTTGCCCTTTCTACCTCCCCTATCCCCCTTTTCCTCTGCTAATCACTATACTATATTCTTTATATGCTTGCTGGAATTTACTAGGTTTTTGACACCTCTGCTGTTTTCTTCTGTTTGATATATTTGTTTCTAATAAATATACTCAAACTGTAATTGTTGATTAATTTCTTTCTTTTTATACTTTAGACAACTTTTGCTTTATATATTTGAAGTTGTATTAGATATAGATATGTTTATGTTGGCTATACCTTTTCTTTATTTTCTTACCCTTTTATGAACAGGTGATGCTCTTTGTTCCTTTTAATTTTTTTTTAGCTTTAAGTTTTCTTGTTCAGATATTAAGATTACTACTAACCTAGTAATGTTTTTAAGTCCATATCTTTCATCAATTAAAAAAATCACAGAGGTTCTATATTTTGATTAATGAGTTAATTTATATTCTGATTATTATGTTAGAACTAAGTTCTGTCATTTATGTTTCATTCACTGTATTTTTGTTTTCTTTTTATTCCTGTTTTTCATTAGATATATAGTATACTTCTAATTTTGACTTTATGATGGTTGTTCTTAACACCCAAACTTATATTTATTTATCTACATTGATTTTTAAATTATTTCTCCCTCCATTACTTCCTCTTTCTTTTTTCACTCTCCACTTCTTTCTCTCTCTTTTCCTTCTAACAAACAAATACATTGGCATTTTCTTATGTCCTTTACTGTCATCACCCTTCTAGGTTGTTGTTAGGATCAATTGTGATGAGAATGTGTGAATACATAGCACAAAAGAGCTCCTCATCTGATTTTCTTTCCCTAGTACTGAGGTAGTGAATGGGCCTAGGGATTGGGGGAGGAACTAGATAGGAGAAGCAGGTCCAGCTTTGATTTTATTGTTTGTGAAAGCAGCAGATAGCTTAGGAAGAGCAGGCTCCCTTGCTGACTTTGGCTGCCAACTCTGCCTCTAGGGATGGAATGGGTGGATATCTGGGGCCTTCCTTGATTGGGGAAGAGGGGATGCTGGGGCAAATGATGAGTCCTCCATTTCTCTCTGCACTACCAACAGTTTCAAAAGGTCAATGCAAGAGAAGGAGACTTGCATTTGGAGAAAAGGAGACAATTCAGGTCCATTTTCTCAGGGCATCTCCGCCCATCCCCATGAGGCTGGTGTTTTTAGTCCCTGCTTCTTACTCCTCTAGCATACTTCTTCCTTATGAAGCTCAGAATGTCCCAAGAATGGAGGAATGTGGTACATATTCCTGAGTCACAGTGACAGGTGGGAATGTGGCCAAATGCCCCACACCATTCATTCATCATTTCATGTGCCAGGTTGCTGCTGTCCAAGGTTCCTGTGGGCCAACTTGTCCTAGCCGGCTCCTCAGCATCCTGACTTCCTTCAGGGAGCTGGTGGTTTCACCTTGACTGACCTTGGAGTGTGGTAGTGAAGAGTTTCTGAGAAGTGTATAAACTTTGTCAGGAAACCTGCTTAATGTTTTATTTGTGCTTTATGTACACAGCAAGCTCATTTTATTTTCATAATAACCATTTAAAGGTAGGTTTAATTTCCCTTATTTTACAGAATCAATAACTGAGACCAAGGAAGTTAAATAAATTCCCTAAGACCCCACAACTGGTATGTGGTAAGAGTGGGATTCAGACTCATGTTTGGCTCCTGTTATCTTTCAGATGACATTGATCCCTCTCAGTTATGCTATTCACCCCAGTTGAAAGGATAACCCCTCCTTAACACTTCAGAATTAGGAACAATAATGATATTGATAAACAAAACAAGGAAGGTGATCATTCCAGGAAGAATGAATAAACCTTCCATTGGAGGCTCTTGGATTTTGTTAGAATCTCATCTTGCCTGAGTTACAGAAATTAATGAGCTACTAGATCTGGACCTGGTATTCCTTGATAAAAGGACTTACTTTTAGCGCCTTAACATTTAAAAGGATCTGAAGCAGGGGGTCTCCCAGAGGTGAGGACGATGGAGCCCCTAGTGCTAGGACGTTTGCATGCACGACTCCAGAGACCAGGTTCTGTGACGCAGGTCTAATTTTATTGTGGAAGTACAGCAGTATTTATAGCAGAGGTGGCCAATCGTGGAACATCTTCTTAGGGAGCCAATGAAAGGTTGGGGTACTGTGTACGTGGCTCTGGGAGGGGCTCAGGCGGGCGTTGCCATCTTCCTGGTTTGCCAGAAAGATCTGAACTGCTGGAGTGAGCTCATAGCATTGCATCAGCCACTGCACCGAGATAAACCTCCTGTGCTCTATCTACAAGGATCTGTTATAATTTCATGCTTAAGTAACACTCAATAAGGGCCTGTGTTTGTCTAGCATAATTGTAAGAACCAAAGGAAAAGGGAAACATTTGCTTCCAAACAAATGGTATGAACGCATCTTGGGAGAAACTTGAGGATGGAGAAATCCCTAAATAAAACAAACACCAGGTTTTTAACCATCTTTCCATAGGCCAAGGATGGCTTTAAGAATCACAAAGACCCACACAGCCAGGATGGCGGTGTGTGGGTGGCAGTGGGGGTTAGAAGCTGGGAGCAGGGTTGGCTCAGGTAAGCAGTGCTGCTTTCCATCATACAGCTTCCTCCTGTTGCCTGAGGACAGGGAGAAGACACAAGAGTGAGTCTCCCACTCTGTTGACTTGTTCTTTTGCTTTTAACATCTCCATCCCCTGGCTTTTGAGACCACATTAAGTCTCAGTACCCAAGGCAATGGGAGTTGGCTGAAATAAGGAAGGATGAGGGGAGAACGTGTACCATAGTGAAAGAACTGCTCTTCCAGATCTCTCCATTAGCCCAGAGTCACTGAGCCTTTCCTTCCCTGCTCTAAGTGCTTTTCCTCCGTAGCAGGACTTAGTGGCACCTCCGCTTCCACACAGCACCTCTTGGTCCCACCCCTCTGAGACCACACCCCTTTGAGGTCCCACCCCTATGAGGTCACACCCCTCTCCACTCAACCTGCTCTTAATCCATGTTCCTGCCAGCCATTCTCCCATAGTAAAATTTTGCTCTTTGTGAATTTGCTTTTCTGCTGACTGCAATGATCAGTTTAATTTCATGGGTGTCATTTCCTTCAAGAAATCTCTCTGTGAGCAGTGGCCCATCGAATCCCCGATAAAACATATTTTCCTACGGTAATGATTTTATGGGCCCATAAGTCATGAATTTATTATGATCTCAGCCCCTGCTGCTGATTGCTGTAAAATGCAAAGTAATTAACAGTGAGCGGTAGCAGTTATTCCCACCTGGTAACGTGTTCTTTCGTTTGCTGATGGGTTTGATTAAAGTAATGACTGAAGAGTGAAGCCTGGCTGTAAAATATTAGCATGATTAATGCTGTATCCTAAATAAGAAACAAAACTAATGGACGTGGTCTGAGAAATCCCCTCCTCCTCCCCCCCCCTCTCCTTCCTTTTCTATTCTCTCTGCCCCTTAAACAATTCTGCCTCATTTAGGCTATATCTTCCTTCCTATTAAATAATGTATGGATTCCAAGGCCAGGGGCTGGCTACCAGAGCATGTTCCACAGTTTCCATAACATCTTAAGTGCTGGTGTTTATTCCCTGCCACCCTTCCTCTTTCCTCTTGGATTTACAGAATGGAGCTTGGGTGGCAGTACACTTTGAGCTAGAACCTGGATAGCTGCTAAAGGGTTCTCTTTTTCTCTACATGGAGTATGGGTCTTCAGGTTTACTTGAGGCATGAATAAAAGGGGCTTTGGAGACTTTGCTCCTCCATGACAATCTGGAGCCAGGAGAACGCCATGGGGGCATGCCCAACCAGGGAGCTGACCTTCAGTTTCACTTTTCACTGTGTTAGGAAAAACTTGACTGTAACTGTTGAACTGGTCTGGGGATAAATAAGAACTCATGCAAATGCCCTCTGTGCTGCCTACAAACTTAATCTTCCATGTATGTAACTCCAAAGTGTCTTGCCTCTCAACTCTGAGACCACTCCCCTGTTCCAGAGAGGCAAGAGAATATAAGCAGGCACAGACCTCCTGAAGGAACTATGGGCAGGTAGAGGTGGGCAGTGGGCTGAGGGTCAGCTGGAGGAGGTGGCCTGCTGAGGGAAGTCATGGCGATATGGGAGAGGTGTGCCTTTGCCCTCCTTCAGTGGTCCCTGATTTATTTCACATTTACCTCTGTAGGCAGAGAGGGAAAAGGGACTGAGGCATACCAGCTTATGTAGGAGTATGTATGCAAGAGGAGAATCCTCAAGCCTTTGTCAAGGCTTATTTGGTCAAAGTTTGGAAGATGAGATCTTTGGGAAGACAAGAGTCCACTTCATTAATTCATTATTGGACATGTACATATGCCTGGTATGGGAATATAGTCTGTGCCATTAAGAAGCTCCCAGGCAAGAAACTCAACTAAAATGGAAGATGATAAAATCTCATTGGCAAGGGACAGGAGTAGGAGACATGGGAACATTGGGAAGGGACTCTTGGTCATTATGTCCTTGGAGAGGGGTGAGTATGAGGGGCTAGAGAGAGAATTCCACACAACTACATAGGAGACAGAGACAGCTCACAAACATGGTGTACTTTGTGAGTTGGGAAGGGGAGAGACGATCTTTTATGGGAGCAATAGGCATCATTATTCTGGCTCACAGCATGGAGAGCTGGGAGAACAGTGACATCAATTTACATCTCTTTGCTTCAGGAGAGCTCAAAGTATTTCAAAATACAAAGAGATCCCTGTGGAGTAAGAATTGAGGGACAGATATATATAGTGGATCTTAAGGATTTAGGGACCTAATTATGAAGATAGAAATGATTGGTCCAAAGCCACTCTTGGTAAGGGGCAGATGCAAGGTCAGACCCTAGTCTTCATGTCTTCCCCATTAACCAGTCAGTGCCCATTTCCTAAGAGGATTGTGCTCCACATGCCAAGTTTCTAGAGCCATACTTCCAAACCAGTAGGCCACCTGGCTGTGTTTGGGAAAACTACAAACAATGGCGATTTTCTCAGTGTGCTAGCAGTCACGTGTCTTCTTGTGAATATCTTTGGCAGAAAGGCTTTATTTTTTCCTGCAGCAGAAAGACAGCTGCTTCCCAAGTGGAAGGTATTCCTGCATTGTTCTAATCAAGGATGATGCAGCACTGAGGTGAAGTTTTACACCAGGTTGAGAGGAGGTAGATATATAAAAATACTTTTTATTTTCTTTTTCCCTTCCTGTCTTGATAAATAAATAAAATCTCTTGTTGCATGGTATTTCAGAACAAAAATAAATACGTGCCTTTCTGCCTTTGCTCCTCTAGCCTTGGCTTCTCACAGGGGTGGATGAAAGGAAAGTTATTGGGATCCAGGTACTGGCACCAGGAAGATAAACGCAAAGCCCTCCCTCTCTCCATCGCTGAGCAGGTCAAAAAATGATTGCATTGGGTGTGAAGGATTTATGTCTGCCGTGAGTCAGTCAGAGTGTCGGGGTAAATCAAGGCTGACATTTTTAGCATCTGGGAAAAAAAGCAATTGCATTTTATGTCTACATTTTGCTCGGCTAATCAAGGTGTGGAAGAGACAGTCTGCCTGGAGAAACTTTTCCACTTTTTATTATTTAGGTAGGTTTGCTTTTTCCCATGGAAACAGGGAACAAGTCTATAAAGGCTTCAGTTTAGACTCAAGAAGAAAGGAAAAGGCCATTCCTGCTAGATTTTACTTGGAAAGGTAAGTTGGCAAAATATACTGTCAGCGGAGGAAGGGTTTCTGGGAAGGGCTGAATTTGGGGGCTGTCCGAGCAGTCTTAGAAGCAAGGAAGTGGGTGGTTATATTTGCAAAGAATTTTTTTCTTCCCATGAATCTCCAGCAAGACCTATGATGTACCCTAACCATTAGGGAACAACTTGTTGGATGCTTTTGACTAATTTGGGTGGTTACTAATTAACTACAAAGCAGCCCTTTAACTGAATCAACCAGCACAATAACGGAGTTAAAACTGTTGAACCAGTTGATGAATATTGACATAGTCCAAGATCAAGCCACAGCAAATGTGTGCAAGGGGAGAAAAATGAACAAATTAGCTAGTAATATTTTTTTTTAGCTTTCCAAGGCTAATTATTGGTTTATCTAAGTACTTTGCCTTAGTAAATGAGAATGGATTTGGATTTCAATAGTTTTCTATTTTGCACCAGGGACTAGGTTCAGCAAATACACTTCCATGTGTTAATGAATAGTAATCATGATAGCTGATTTTTTTGAGGGAGAGGGAATGTACCTATTATCAAATCTCCAGTGCCTCAGGAGATAGTTATGGTGCTTGTTATACAAATGGGGAAACTGAGGCTTAAAGAGACTGACTAATATAATCCAAGTTATATCCAGCTGGTAAGAGCTAAAGAAGTTCTTTGGATAGAAGCAATTCTGCCTCCATGGTCTTCACCTTGCACTTCTGTGCATCCTGCTTCAGATTTCTGAAGATGCACAGAGCAACAAACAAAGCATAGATGCAATGTCTAACAACATTGGGACTAAGAGGTTCACAAAGCCAGATTTTATGAATGACTAGATTTTCCTTTTCATGGCCTTAAAAAAGCTTGGGAACCAGTCACAGATCCTGAAAGTGTGTATTTATAATGAGAATAATAGCTAAAATATACTGCTTACTTGGTATGCACTAGACACCACATTAAGCTCATTATATGTATTTACTCATAGAAACCTCACATAGCCCTAAAACATGCGCCTATTATGAACCCATGTTCCAGATGAAGAAACTGAGGGCCTGAGAAGTGTAAAAACTTTCTCATGTGACTAAGAGGTGACAGCTAGGAGAGGAAGTCAGGCAAGTTGGCATCAGAAGCCAGCACTCTGCTGCATCTAGCTAGATGGCCTTGCCAGGCCAGGACTTGCTTTTGGTGAGACAGTAGCATTGGTGAGTTAGTTATTTGCTTTCCTTCGTGTGCGTGTGTGTGTGTGTGTGTGTATGTGTGTATCCCAAAATAATAGCTTTGAGATATCTGATTAAGAGACTTCCAAGTTTTCTTTTAAATTTTTAATTCTTCCTCTATTATACATTTAGTTTAGAAAAAATGGGGAAGAATTAAATATTATCTGCAATTTCAATTAGTGCTTCTCTGCCTAAGGCCCCAGGACCTCTAGAAGTCCTTTAAGAGCATAGTGGGGACCTTAAAGTTATCTTCACTATATCAAAAAGCCGAACTAAAATTAATTTACTGAGAATGAGAGTGTAACTCAAACTCCATGTTCATGGAATTTTATTAGCTCAGCAAGGTAATGTAGATTATTGCATACTGATTGTTCTGTGATGAATCAAGATAGGTAAATGGAATCTTCTTTAATAAAGGTTGTCAATTAGACAACAACATATTACAACTAGAGGCCCGGTGCACGAAATTCGTGCATGGGGGTGAGGGGTGTGTCCCTCAGCCCAGACTGCACCCTCTCCAATCTGGGACCCCTCAAGGGATGTCTGACTTCCCTCTCACAATCCAGGATTGCTGGCTTCCAACTGCTCGCCTGCCTGCCTGCCTGATTGCCCTTAACTGCTTCTGCCTGACAGCCTGATCACCCCCTAACCACTCCCCTGCCGGCCTGATCACCTCCTAACCACTCCCCTGCCAGCCTGATCAATGCCTAACTGCTCCCCTGCTGGCCCAATTGCCCCTGACGGCCCTCCCCTGCTGGCCTGGTCCCCCACAACTGCCCTTCCCTGCAGGCCTG
This sequence comes from Murina feae, assembly GCA_004026665.1. Taxonomy (NCBI): domain Eukaryota; kingdom Metazoa; phylum Chordata; class Mammalia; order Chiroptera; family Vespertilionidae; genus Murina; species Murina feae. The sequence goes on from PVJC01043227.1 coordinate 10,017, forward strand.
GTCCTGCCCAATTGCCCTCCCCTGCAGGCCTGGCCACCCTCAACTGCCCTCACCTGCTGGCCTGATCGCCCACTACTGCCCTCCCCTGCCAGCCATCTTGTGTCCACATGGGGGAGGCCATCTTGTGTGTTGGAGTGATGGTCAATTTGCATATCACCTCTTTATTAGATAGGCTAGAAAACTATATAGAGCAAAGAATAAAGGGGGGTGGTCTTTAATGACAGAAAGCCTAGGAGTCCTTCATACAACGATGATTTTTCTTTTTGTTCCTTGTAGCTTGGTTATTTATTGGAAATGTTAGCAAAATACCTTCCAAAGCTTAAAGAGATGTAAAGTGTTATGCAAATATTAGTTTTTTGTTGTTAATACTAACAGTAATATTTATGGAAATGACCTTGCTGGGGAGCAGGTGATTTCAGGTTTAAAAGTAAGAACCTTACTTTTAAACTTTTTGTTTCCTGAGGTTAGATTTGTTCATTTCTTCACCATATTTTAAGTTAGCATTGGGGTGCCCTGAATGCTGTGTACTTTATGTGCACCTATGTGTGTCACACAGATATGCTGCATGTGTGGTGTATGCACACACCGTGGTTTTGTGAGTATCATGTTGCCTTCGTTTCTCTGTCTTGTGCAGCTGCATATTGCAAAACTCTTTGTTAGAAAACTTGTTTGAAAGGGTGATGACACATTTGGGTTCTGGTGTGGGTTTTTATCTCACATTTTGCCATTAATTAGACAAACCTCCCCATCCGATCTCTCCTGCCTCTGTGAGACTGAAGGGTGTGTGAGAAGCTGGAGTTGAAAATCTGATTGTCAGGTCTTGGACCTATGCCTGTACACTCAAGGTGGTTTGAATGGTACAAAGAGGCTGTGAAATCAGGTGTCCCAACACATACACCTCATGCCCAAAGTGGAGTTAACTTATTTCTTTTTAACTAGTTGTTTTGATGTACTTTGGAGAAAGTCTAAGTAACACAGTTGGGCTGAGATTAGCTCATAATCAAAACACATATGTTTAAAAAAAATTGGAGCCCTCTTTATTAAAGTAGAATAAAGTGTAAATTGATCTATAGCAACCTAACTCTGTTTTTCTGGTCAGAAGAGGATATCAAGTGGAATAAGATCAGTACCTGCTCTAATCTTTGTTATCAATCACTTCTTAGTCTGCCTTTGTACTTCCTTTATCTTGTTTCAAAGAAATTCCTAATGTCCTCTCATGGCTCCCTGAGGTTTACAAAGTCTGCCCACAACTTCTTTGCCTTCCTCATCCTTCCCTACAACTGCTGCTTTGCTGCAGCCCCAATTCTTGGCTCACACTTACTGCAAGTCACAGGTCCTCCTGAACAGCCAAGTCACCACGCTAGAGCTCTCCACTGCTTCTCTCTTCTGCATAAAGCTATCTGTCTTCTCTTGGTGTGGGTTGGGCACTACTGGTCTCTTTCTAGCTCTGAAGCAGTAGGCACCCCTCTCACTACCTTGTGCACATATGAGCAGAGTGTTCTAAACCCAGATGTCACCTTTCTAGTCATTGTTTTGTCATTTCCTCCTTGTACTGAATACGGTTTCTTCTACAACATCCTTTTTCACAGTGTGCTAAATACTTTGTCAGGGACTTAAAATAATTCTACCCCATCTGATTTCTGTTACTTAAGTTGAATAGAATGATTTAAATCACAGTGTGTAGTGGTGTTGTACACAGAGGAAGCATAGCCTTGACCTTCCAGAGGCCACAGGCAGTGGTTGACTGGGTCAGTGTTGAGCTGGGTAGGGATATGGGTTCATTTGAATTGGTATTTTTCTTCATGGCAGTCTCTGTAGATTTATGGAGCTGGAATAGAATGGTGGATGAAAAGGTGGGCCAACAGAGCATTGCTGTCTACTTCCCAGCCTGGAAAAGTGGTAAGGTTTTAGGCTTTAGTATGTTAAATGAATTCAAATCCTGACTCCCGGATTTATTAGCTGCCTGATCCCTAAGTCTCAGTTTCCTAACCCATTAACTGGGGTGATAATACCACCCTCACAGGGTGTGATAAAGAATAAATGAGATAAAATGTTTAAAGTATCTAGCAAACACAGTAGATACTGGATGTCATGTGCTATAGTAGATTCAGGGGAGAGGTATATATCCTTGGGGGATATAAAACTGAAGTTATTACATAGTCATGCCTCACGTGAACTCTGAACACTGGTGAAGATAGATGAGCACAGAACCTCCAGGAATGATGTTTTAAGGAAACTACAGCCCTTATGATAAGATGAGCCCTGCTCTTCCTGTGGATACTCAGGGGACTTTGCCCATAAGGTGGCAGAGAAGCAAGAGCAACAGAGCCGTCCCAGGTTAGTCCTTAGCCTTCAGGTTAGCCCACAGAGCCTCTGGTGGCAAAAAAAGATGTGACTGGAATCTTTAGGAGCTGGGAAAAGGAAATAGAAGACAAGTTTCTAGAAGGAACTAAGAGTCAGAGAGAGTCTTAGAAGAACCCAAGATGAGTCACTTCATAGAAAATTAAGTGCAAAGGCCTGAAGACTGAAACATGGGGAAAAATGGAGTGCAAACTAGGGAGACTAGAAGGGAAAAATATTGGTACTTATTGGAACTTTGTTGAAAATTAGTAAGATAATAGGACTCTGTGAAGAATCTTACACTAGGTTAGGATACCAGTCGCAGAGGTGTAGGTGTGTGTGTATGTATATGCCACATGCATGCACGTACACACTCATGCACACACACTCATGCACACACAGAAAGGATGGTAATCACTCCTCTTAACAAAGACTCACCTCCGAATGTGCCCTGGGTCCCATTCTTTCTTATCTCCATAAGGTCTTCATTTTCCTCCTCTCTTCTGCATCATCAATTTCTTTCTTTCTTAGAGCATCATTTCTTAACGATTTTCACATTGTAGTATTTTCCAAGTTTAAATCAAATCCTCTCATATGAGACACCTTATTTCCTCCAACTAATGCCTTAATTCTCTGCTACCCTTCAAAATCAAATTTCTTTTCAAAGTTGTCAAATTGTTTTCATTTCTCACTTCTTGAATTTATTCATTGTTCAGTTTGCTCCTTTGCCCTGAAGGTGGCCCAAGGTCACTGACAACTTATTCATTGTGCCATCCAAGGGCAGCTTCAGCCATCATCTTCATCAGTCTCCCAGCCCCACCTCCAGGACTGGCCATACACATATCTCAGCAGAGTTCTTTCTTGGCTTCTGTGACTCCACGCATTTCCTGGTGTCCTTTTCCTCTGGTTACAGCTCTCTGTGTGTGGCTGTGCTCTAGGACTTAGTTCTGGGCCCTCTTCTCTCCCTACACTTATATTCTTAATGATCTGTTCTATCCCTGTAGCTCTAAATGCCATCTGTATGCTGATGACTTACAAATTTATGTCTCCAGTCCAAAAATCTCTGAGAGTCAGACTCATATATCCACCTGGCTACTTGACATCTCTACTTGGATATCTCACAGGCATCTCAAAAGAAACATGTAAAAATGGAAATTTTCATTTTCCTCCAAAACCAGGTCCTTTCCCAGAATATCCTGTCTCTATAAATGAGGCCACCATGAATGCAGTTGTTCAAGCCTAAAGCTCTCAATTCACGAATAAGTTCTGTTATGTCTGTTGCATTCATTTGTTCAATTAGCAGTTATAGTCAGTTCTTGTTATTTGAGACTAAAGTCCCAGTGCACGAATTTCTGCATGGTGGGGTCCCTTGGCCTGCCCTGCGATCGGGGCCAATTGGGACATCTCATCTAGTCATGATTGGGGCAGATAGAGGCTGGCCCACGGGGGGTGGGTGGGAGGGGTAGCACTGTAGGAGGTTGGCTGCAGGCAGGAGGGAGGGGTGGTGCTGCAGGAGGTTCTGATTGGGGATATGGGGGCCGCTGGTGGGGGGAAGGGGCTGCAGAGGTTGGCTGGCCAGAGGGAGGGGCCACGGGAGGTTGGCCAGTTGTTGGGGTTAGGGGTAGGGGCCGCGGGGCAGTTGGCTGGTGCATGAATTCATGCATGAATGGAGTCCCTCGGCCTGGTCAGCGATTGGGGCTGATTGGGGCTGATTGGGGCTGTCTTGCCCAGTCCCAATCAGAGCTTATAGGGGTTGGCCAGTTAGGGGGAGGGACCACGGGAGGTTGGCAGCTGCAGGAGGTTGGCTGTGGAAATACACTGACAACCAGGGAGCAGCTCCTGCATTGAGCAGCTCCTGGTGCATCATAGTGACCAGTCGACTGGTCATTGGGTCATTTCAGTCTTAATGGTCGCTTAAGCTTTTATATAGATACTAGGGGCCCGGTGCACAAAAATTTGTGCACTCGGGGTGGAGGGAGTCCCTCAGCCCGGCCTGTGCCCTCTCACAGTCTGGGACCCCTCAGTGGATGTCCTATGATGGCCCCAGTCTGCCAGGCACCTTCTGTGTGTGTGGCCACTGGGGACCTACCCCCAGCCGCATCTGAGGCTTGGAGCAGTCCTCCTGTGTGTGTCTACCTGCTGGGGACCTGCCCCCAGGCACACCATCAAGGCTTGGAGCAGGCACCCCCTCTATGTTGATCTCTCAGACTCTTGCCCTCCCCTGCATGTTGTTCTCTTTTTTGAGCTGTGACCAGGGCTGGG
>PVJC01043228.1:0-14610 GCA_004026665.1 Murina feae
GCTTTCTGGTGGCTGGAGGAAGATGGGCAGTAGGCAAGCTTGGGAGGCAGGCCGCACCCAGCCCTGGTCACAGCTCAAAAAAGAGAACAACATGCAGGGGAGGGCAAGAGTCTGAGAGATCAACATAGAGGGGGTGCCTGCTCCAAGCCTCCACGGTGTGCCTAGGGGCAGGCCCCCAGCAGGTAGACACACACAGGAGAACTGCTCCGAGCCTCAGATGCGGCTGGGGGCAGGTCCCCAGTGGTGACATACACACACACATACACACACACACACACACAGAAGGCGCCTGGCAGACTGGAGCCATCACAGGACATCCACTGAAGGGTCCCAGACTGTGAGAGGGCACAGGCCGAGCTGAGGGACTCCCTGCACCCCGAGTGCACAAATTTTTGTGCACCGGGCCCCTAGTAATAATAATAAGAGGATATCAAGGATTATATAGGGATTTCAGAAACAGTGGTGAGTTGTACTTAAAAATTATTAATTCCATCAAAAGATTGATTCCATCAAACCAGGGATTGATTTCTCATATATTGTTTATGGAGCAAAAGGAGAATAGCAAGTTAGCATGAAGGGCATAGAACATATTACTTGGAAACCAAGATTTAATATTTTTTCTAGCTTTTTTGTTAATTAAATAAAAGGATTAACTAACTTTGATAGAAACGATTTCAGAGGTTCTCTTATAGCTGCTTAAGCTAAATATTAATGTATTAAATGACTGATTATTCAACCTATTTATAGGGAAATTACATTCTGCTCAATATTATACTTTACCTAGCAGTGGTTCTCAACTTTCCTAATGCTGAGACCCTTTAATACATAACTTCCTCATGTTGTGGTGTTCCCCAACCATAAAATTATTTTTGTTGCTACTTCATAACTGTAATGTTGCTACTGTTATGAATTGTAATGTAAATATCTGATATGCAGGATGATCTTAGGTGACCCCTGTGAAAGGATCGTTTGACCCCCAAAGGGGTCATGACCCATAGGTCATAGAGGCTAGCTGTTGGCAAGATATCAAAATTAGAAAAGTCGTCTAAAATTTTTATTAAAAATATGGGTCAGGCTCAAAGGATTTATCAAGGCATGCATTTTTCGGGAGTCTAGGAAAGTCTAATGAGCGTGTGATTATTTATATTTGTGAGTTAGTTTGATTACATTAAGAATCGTCACAAAAATTATTTGCACTTCTTTGTGTGCTATGTAACCATCAACACACTTCTTTGATCTTCAGGCCAATCGCTATCTGGACATATGGCACTGTTAATGGGAAGGAATAAAATCCTCTCTTATTGCTGTTTCTGTTTCCAACTACAATGTTAAATTATACCACTAACACTATATAGCAGTGAAGCATTGCAATGTTTCAGTAATTAAAAATTAAGACCTAAACATTGTCTTCCACTTCCTATAGATAAAATAGCATATTACAAACACAAATATTGCCTCTATCGCAACATACAGCACTACAAATAGATGTAACTATCCTATATTCATTACATTTTCTAAGTGAAATTATCTATTTAAAAGTAAAATCTCCCAATTTTACTTCAGCAATTCCAGCAATTCCAGCAAAAAGTATACATATACTTTTCAGGATTGGTCTACTTGTGATGGAAAGATTTTTCACAATAATTCACAAGCAAACAGATTCTAATAATTGTAGTTTTTCAATCTTATTCATTCTTGTTTTTCCTTTGTGATTTACATTGTTCTTATTTCCATAAAAAGTTGAGTGCATAACCTTGTTTTTAAGATCTTTAAAATATCAATGAAGCTACTTTAATTAGGTCCCTTCAAAAGCAGTCCCAAGGAGAAAAGGCAGACCATCCTGGACCCACCGCCTACCCACGTAAGCTCACCTTTGCTGTGGGGGCATCCATTCCTGCTTCCTCGGCGGAGGCTGCTCCTTTGCCATCTTCTCCCTGAGTGCTACGCAGCACAGTCATTCTCCATCTATTTAGCTTATGAGATCCTGTGGCTTTTATGTGTTTTATGATAGTAGTATAATGATAATACTTAGCAGTCACACAACTTTTCATCTTCAAAGTGCTTTCTGAACATTTGCTAATTAATTTTACATTAGTAAAACATGAGCTGTATAGGTGCTGCCCCATAAATAATAAATAATCACATGACCCAAGTGGAGGCAAAATTTAAAACTCTCAGTTTCTGTGAGTGACTAAACAATAGGGTCCCCTGGTTTGAAAAGAGCCTTTACTCACCCAGTTTTCGCATTTTGTGAATTTGGAGGCGAGCAGCTGCTCTTTTCACTCCTCAAAGGAATTCAAAATCCACTTCCAAAGTTTTTGGCTGCTTCGTTATTGCTCTTTGGTGGAAGGCCAATGGTTGTCCAAGCTCTAACCCTCCATTAGAATCTGAACGCTCTCCAACTCATAACACTCTTGACTCTTCCAACCCATATATCATCCTTTGATGAATTCCTTCCTGAAATTTTTACAGTGATCCTAATACTGGTGCCTATTAAAGAATTTTTTATTCCCTGAAACCCAAAGGGTGTTGATTTTTAACTAAAAAAAACACACACCACAATTTAACTGCTAGTTTTTCAAAGTTTTGGATGGCATTGTGTTTCTTGGCAGCTCATTTAGATATTGGTGTGGAAAGTAGGTAGGATACATTCGAATCTTTAGCTACCTGGAAGTTACAAGTCTACGTTTCCTTTTAAGTTCTATACTTTTCTGTTTGAAAGTTAGATATCTTTTATGTCTAACATCTGTGCTAATGTATACTACAATACTTTAAAAAACTAAAAGTACAGTTGAGCCTTGAACAACAATGGGAACATTGAACCCCCTCAACCTGTCCCAAAATCCACATATAACTTTTCACTCCCCCAAGCTTTCCTGTTGGCCCTTTGCATCGCAGATTCAACCAACCTTGGGTTGAAAACTGTGTAGTTGACCCTTGAACAACAGGGTTTGAACTGAGCAGTTTCAAATATACATGGACCTTTTTTGATAAATATAGTTGGCCCTTTGTATCTGCAGATTTGGTGAGCATAGATTCAACAAACCACACTCAGACAACAGTATTTTCCCATTCACCACTGTGATTTCCCAACTGTGGTTGAGTAAACCCACAGATGCAAAGTCTGACTGTAGTTAAGTTTTTGGAGATATCAACCAAAGGACTTGTATGCATGCATATAAGCATGAGCAATGGATGTGGACAACAGGGGGTGAGGGCGAGGGCAGGAGTGGGGGGCTGAGGGGACTTTGGGAGGATAAGGACACATTTGTAATATCTTAATCAATAAAGGGGAAAAAGTCATATATGATTTTTTCCACTGCTTGGGGACCTCTAACTCCCACCTGTTCAAGGGTCAACTGTATTTTCAATCTGCAGTTAGGAATCTATGGCTGGGCATTTGAAAATACTGCATTTGATCCTTGATTGGTTGAATCTGTAAATGCAAAACCTGAAGATATAAGGGCCAAGTATATTGAAAAAAATCTGTGTATAAGCCAGGCTATTCAGATAAACCCATGCTGTTCAAGGGTTAACTATATTTTACTTTTTTTCCTCTGTTCTTCTTTTCTTTATTACAATGTCAAGTGTCCACTTTAAAAGCTATCACTAAAAATCAACCAGTCAACGAACCACTGGCTTGAAGTGAAAAAAATTTAAAAATGAATGTTAACTGATGCATTGAAATGTAAGCTAAACTTAAAGCCTTTTGACAGTTATCATGAAGCAGTATAAAATGACATTAAAACATGAAGTGAATAAAGCAGAATACAAAATTGTTTCACATTGTTGGAGAAGATTATTGAGAGGATAGGACAAGGGACCATGGGTGTGCTCAGAACCTGGATTCCAGCAATCAGAGGCTCCCTGCCCTCCGGCCCCTCCTTGGAATGTAAATTCTGCTCCCCATTCCCATGGTGGGAGCCATCTTCAAGGGCGCAAACTTGAGAGAACAATGTGTGCTGAGACCACTAGATTGAATACGTGACTGAACTCAGGTAAGAGAGAAAATTTTACCGTTCTGGCAGGTGAGTGTGGAGATCTCATATTGCTGTTGCTCAAACGAAGCCTCCTAAGTAAGTCCCCTTGCTTATTAAAACCTGCCATCTGTCTTTTATCCCTCCTTGCCTTCTGTGTACAAGGGCCAAGTTGTGAACCAAAAGTTATGATTATAAACCAAGTAAAATTACGTATAAATTTAGAAGTGAACTGAGAGAAAGTAAAAAAGGATTGTTGTTGATTATTGCAGTGTCACACGTTTTTGTTTTTTTTAAAGCTTTTAATTCCTTTCCATTCTTATAATATGCCTGCAAAATTCATTCTTTTAAAATGAAGAAACTGTTTTTTATTCGGTTAAAGTTTCTTTCAACACTTCATGTAAAAACTTAAAATAGACCTCTTTTAAAAGTATAAAATGTATGTTACGTACTTTTTAAGTAGAAAACATTGAGTGAAGAGAAATTTTATAAAATCACAAAGGATAAAACATAAAGATAGTTCAATGTTTAAAAAGGTATTTGCAAAAGAAAAAAATTTATTGGTTTTTAAATATAATAAGTAAGCTATTTTAAGGACGTAATCCTATGTAAAAATTTTTATTTGAAATATCAACAAGTTAGTTTAAAAGATAATCCTGGAATATATGAAATTCATACTTTGAGAAATAATATTATGGGTTTTGTTAATGAATATCTATGTATATACTCATTGTTGATAACTCATACTTTAACTTGACAATTTTTGTAAGAATTATCTAACAAAAACTAATATTGGTAAAATTATCTAATTATTCTTATTCTTACCTGAGACTACTTTTTCTGGTTAATGTGCATATGATTGTTTTTATGAGTATATATTATTCATTTATGTTCCATAATTGTATGTGTATGAAAATATTTGTGTGTCTGAGTGTCTCTGTGTATACCTTTCTGAACCATTAATAACAAAAGCTGTATGCTTGAAAAAGTATTTGAAAGAAGTTTAGTAATGCATTCTAGATTTTTCAAGTATATTTTGGTTTTGGAAGTCATAATAAAAAATTGGCTGCATATAAGATAAAATTACCTTGTTGCTATAATTTCATCTACTGTGAACAAAAAATTAATTTTCCTTTTAATGCCATTAAGATTTTAAAATTTTCATTTATCTTAAAGATTTTAAAACTTTCAGTATTCATTGAATATCTGTTATGCATCATGGTGGGAATTCTGAGATGAAAGTCAATTATATTTTAATTTATTGAGAACTTGAATTCCAGAAAGATTTTGTGAAGCTTGTACACATATATTGTGTGATAGTATAAATTTCGTGGGAAAGCTGTATACCACTGGGCATAGGTTATTGGCCATATATTTTTGTCTTCTGAATAACAATAGTTATATCATTCAATATTGTTGAGTTCCATAAGAAACATAAACAGTAAACACACATATGTAGACTTTGCTTTCTTAAATGTGAAAAACTTACCTGAATAATTAAAATCTAGGATGTCAAAATATAGGATTTTATTGAACTTTTCCATATGTATGTAATTTAAAATATATATTTACTTTTCAGTAAATATTTCTTTTTAGTTAATGTCTGCTTGAGGCAAACTATGTGCTTTAGTTCTTATTTCTCCAGTTTCTTTGTCTCATTTACAGAGCATTTTTATTTGGTTCATTTTTAAATTACTATTTAAAACTTTTTAAAAAATATTTTGTTTTATTGCTTATAGTATTACAACAAGTGTTAGATAGGTCACCATTTTTCTCCCTTGACCCTCCCCCCTCCTAAATTCTTAAAAATTTACTTTTAAAAGTTAAGAACACTTTTTTTTGGTGGAGGAGGCTGCTTTTAAGAACCCCTCTAACGAGAGAGGTCTTCCTTATTAAAGAGTTATTCTTATTTTCTAATTTTTTAAATGTTTGCCATTGAGGAGAGTCCTACAATTACTTTTTTAAACTAGCACTTATCCCCCAGATTATATGAAATTACAAAGAAACAAAAGTTGCATTTACCTCTGGGTATCTAGAATTGATGAAAAAGAAACTTCATCTTAATCTCATTTTATGGAGAAGTGTTTCTGTAAAATTAAGGGCATTTCATGTTGCAATTGATGTTTCCTGAGCCAGGTTTGGAGAAAAATGAAGTTATAGGCAGTTTATATAAAACAAGTTTGACAAGTCTCCTAAATAGAAAAGTTTTAGAGAAGGGATTGTAAAAAGCTTTAGAGTTTTAGAAGAAGAGTTGCCTTGTTCTGATTATATATATAAACCAAGCAGGGATTAAACACACACACACACACACACACACACACACACACAACAAAACAGAATAATATAATTATATAGAATATAAAATTTGAAGAATAATGTTAAAGTTTTTTAAAAAGTTGGCCCAAGTAGGTGGTCTAAACATATCTTTGAAGCTGTTGTTGGTTTTTCTATAATCATATTTTCATTGCTTATCATTTTGACAGTTCACTCAAATTTTTACCTTTCTAATTAAAATGCTCTAACCCTCAAAAATATGGAGAAAGTGGAATATTTAAGATTGAAAATAAATAAATTTGTATCCTAAACCTGTTCAGGACCCCCACCCCTCCCCCCCCAAAACAACAACAACCACAAAACAAAACAAAAACAAAAACCAGGGAATTTATCTGATGACATGCAATAGGAAGGATTTCTCAGGTGACCCAGGATGAGCATGACTATGAGTGGTATTGACTTAGGACATCATTAGAACTAGAAAGGAGTTTAGGAATTGCAGATAGTGTTTGATTCGGTTAACCATGTGTGTAGAAAAAGCTACGGTAGTTTAAAAACTACAGTAGAACACTATTTAAAGCCCAGAAGCCTTTATCAATATCCTTCACACCTTCATCCCATGTTACCTCTCAGCATCTGTTTAATCACATTGATATGTATGGAAGCTTTAGTGTTCTTTCCTTCATAGGAGTCAGTTATACATTGGTGGCAGTGGCCAGAGGAGTGCAGGGGATGCATCAGGTCCTTGGGACTGTCAGCTCTTAGAGGTGGAGTCAAGGGCTTAAATTGAAGAACATTTTATTAAAATGAGGAGTTTGGTGAGATTTTAAGCAAGACATGATTAATGAATGAAATATTCAAGAGATTTTTTTGAGTCTTTAGACCCCTCAGAATTGTTTATTGTTGAATGATTATTGAAAAAGTGTGGCACAGACTTTGAGAGAAACCAGTCTTTCTGCCCCTGCATAGACACTTCCATCTTTCCTGAAGGTTGGAAGTTTAGGAAATCTCTGGAAGAAACATTTGTGGCCTGGATGTTGGAGATAGGTGGTTACAGTGGTGAGGCTTATGTGTGTGAATGGCTTCATGGGCACAGGCTATGGGCATGTCTGAGACTGGGAAAGAAAGGAAAATAGGTCAGGTTCTGTGGTACTTACAGATGGAAGCAACATGGTTCAAAAAGAGGTTGTATACGATCACACGATGAGTGATAATTTGTCCACAAAGACACGGAGATGAACAAAAAGAAATTTACTAAAGCATCTGAGTGTCATTATTCTCTGGGTTCCAATTTGAATGACAGCCAGTGCATATTTGTTGATAATAAGAGATGCGACTGCATAATAACCCTTGGAAATCTAGATCATCAGAACATGGAGATTCCCATAATGTGGAAGGTACTCATGAGAACATGAATATCATTCATGTAGAGGAAACTGTATTTACAGGGTCTGATTCTTAAGTTGAAAACTGATAGGGTTGGGAAAATAAAAGTAACATTTATATATAAAAAATTTAGAATTATGCTAACGATTAGTGTCTAAAGAATAAGTGCACAGGCTTTAGAATCTGAAAACTATGCAATTTACCAGTTCTGTGATCTTAGATATTTACTTAACTTCTCTTCACCTTAGGTTTTCCCTGTTAAAAATAGTTGTGCACGGCCGACGTGGCTAAGTGGTTGAGCATCAACCCGTGAAACAAAAAGTCACCAGTGGGATTCCTGGTCAGGGCACATGACAGGGTTGTAGGTTCTATTCCCAGAGGAGGTGTGCAGCTGGCAGATGACCAATGTTTCTCTCTCATTGATGTTTCTATCTATCTATCTCTCTTCCTCTCTCCCTAAAAAAATCAATAAAGCATATTAAAAAACAGTTGTAATAATATCTGTCCTGGCATTATTACATGGGGTCAGGTGGTTAGCAAATGCTCCACAAATGTCAACTATTTATAACTATCATTTTTATTACTCTTATTATTGCAGATCATTATTTCAATGGTTAGGTTTTTGATTTATAAGAAAACAATTTTTGTATGAAGTTTTAGTTTATTATTTCACTTATTGCTAATGGGAATTTTTATTCATAGTTTTGTACTTTATTCCGTAACATGTGATACATATTTTTATGCTGGACACCGGAACAAATGACCTCTCAAGGGAGAATTGGCAGCTATTTACAATGACTCTGTAAAACAATCTCAGGAGTTAAATAGTCAAGTAATATTAAACAGATAGAGCTGCTTACATGTGTGTGCAGACATTGGCAAATCATTTGGTTAGAAATGAATAGTCATCTGTTCTTTACTGAGCAAAAGTCATATCAAGGCTGCCTGATGGTGGGAAGCGACATGCGTGACTTGACCAGATGTTTGAGTATTGTTAGGGTACAATTATAAGCAACATTAGAATATCTTTGTCATCTTAGCTTGGCCCACCATCATACATTATTTTCCCCCAAAAAATCCTGGGGAAAAAGGTAATTTTTGCTTTCATGTTTCCTATTTATCAAAGTTAAATACCTCTGATGAAGCAGAACAGTTAGTGAGGAAATGTTAAAATAAATTTAACATTATTTAACCTAAATAAATCTTATCAGCTGAAGCATAACTTCAAAATTGGTCAGGTGAAGAGAGTGAGAACAGTTTACACTGGGTAACCCAACAAATCAGCATATGCAGGCGTATTCCAGCAAAAGTGCCAGTAGAAAGAGATATCCTTATAAAACTACTTTATCCGGAGCAAGTTTTAACAGATAGGCTATAGGAAGTTACTATAATTTACAGGTTTAATAGTAGGGTAGGCATGAAAATATTAACTACCACACTTTCATTATATTAATGTTAGAATTCATTGAAATTGTCTGCTTTATGAGTTCTACTCAAATGAGTTTGTAATCATGTAAATAAGCTCACTTTATACTACTGTAGCTGTGCTTCATTTTTATAAAAGAAAGAGCTCGAGAGGCATTTTAGGAGAGCATATCCGTCCCTTCCCCGCACACACGGATTAGAGAAGGCACTTTGTTGTGTAAAAAGAAAGATTTAATGTTAACTTCACTTAACAAGAAAATGTAACTGCTGCTAACAGGAGAGTATGCATTTTGAAGCTTTTACACTTTCATGTTTCCCGATCAGGTTTTGTTTGGCATGAATTCTGAACGAAATCATTCAGAAAACAGACAACCTTCTTGAAACTACCCAGCCAGACTGGAGGTAACCAAGATCCTTTACCTACGAAGACTGGAACTCCCAATTTGAGAAAACTTTCTGCTGAAGACTGGTACTTCTTTCCTGAGTGGCTTAGATCTTTAGAAAGAAATGTCGAACTTATTATCTTTGAAATTAAAGAGTAATATAAAACACATTTTTAGACTCTATAGTTGGTTGTGAAATAAATCGCTTGATTGTATATCTTCGGAGTAAAAATTTCCACTTAAATTTTGTTGCTGTTGACTCAGTTATTCTACTGAATTTTTTTGGTAATAACCAAATTTTCTATTTTCTATAAATGCTCACATTTCCTCATTTACCTAAAGTCAAACCTTAGGAAGCAGAGAGTATTCTTGTTGAAGCTTTACAGAAAAGGAAATGGAAACCCTGGCATGGCTCACCATGGTCCTTCGATAGGGCAATGTGAGTGGGAGAGCAGTGTAAATGGTAGTGAGAAGGTGGGAATGGAGAACTTTGGTCTGAATCAGATAACCAGCAGTTGAATTGCCTTCTGCCTTTTCTTAGTGGGTGAACTTGGTCACATAAATTCACTTCCCTGACCTTTTGCATAGAGTTTAAATAACTTTTAAGGAAAATATTACCTCTTCAACCAAATGTGATCATTAGATCATATTATGAGTTGAATTTATTTCCTTATTCTTTATTTTTCTAAAAACAACAATATGCAAAAATGTCTGGTGGGCCAAAGTAAGTTAATAATAATAAACAATGTAATAATAAACACAAATGGGAAGAAACTGTGTTTCTCATACTCACAACTGTAAAACTACATTTGCCAAACCCTGTATTGTCCACATGGACAGTTATACTAACAACCATCATTACTGTTCATGAAATTTAGCTTTATATTATTGCCATCTAAAAACTCATCAGTAAGGCTCTGAGATAATGTTAAAGTTTCTCTTCAGTGTGGCTATTTACCATAAAACTCACATTTAAAAAGTTATGAGTCAATTACACTCCAGAAAACTAGATGAAATAGAAAGTTTAGATAAAATTCTACATTTTCCTGCTGTTAGTAGAAACATGTAAAAATATCTAGTAATATTCAAGACATTTACTGATTCATATTTTCTGAACATCCATTAGTGATAGAGTTGGTTACTAAATTTGACAATTCCCCCCCCCCCCCACAGTTGCAAATCAAATAAAGAGACAGCCCAGCTGGTGTTGCTCAGTGGTTGAGGTTGACCCATGAACCAGATGTCATGATTCAATTCCTGGGCAGAGCACATGCCCACATGTGGGGTGGATCCCCAGTAGAAGGCATGCAGGGGACAGCCAATTGATGATTCTATCTCATCATTGATGTTTCTATTTCTCCCTTTCCCTTCCTTCCTCTGAAATCAATAAAAACATTAAATAAATAAATAAGTAAATAAATACATAAATATATAAATAAATAAGAAACAGCTGGTAGGAAACCCTGGACATTTTTCCTGACTAGTAGGACAAAAACAGGAAACTAAATTGCTATGGTTATAAAAAGTGGTTTTATATGGTTATATAAAATTTTTAGAATATTAAAAGATGTTTACTTCAGGACTTTCTCTATAAAAGCATTGAAAATTATAAAAGCTGTAAAATACTAATCTTAATTTTATATCTTAAACAAAGAGAGAATAGAAATGGAAATGTAGAAAATTACCAGCAAAGAAAATTTGGGAACATTGATTCCCTAACTATTTTTCTAAGGGTTTTTTAAGAATTCTATTTAAACACACACACACACACACACACACACACACAGCTTTTATTTAAAACATTTTCACTTTAATCATTGCAAGTACAATTGTTTAACAATCTCTTTGAATCATTTAAACCTGTATCTTGCTACAAAATGGGATTATATGTATCTTTTTATTTCACTCTCAAAAACATAGTTTAGGAAAATGACTAATTGTAGAAAAAATAGAATCTAATATTGAAATAGAACCATGCACACTTCACATGTTTAAGTATATTCATAATGTAACATTGCTAGGCGATCCTATAAGTGTATAAAATTTAAATGAAAGTTAGATTCCTTCTTTTTTTGGTGTACCTGTTTCAATCTTTTGCCCATTTTCTATGGAGTTATCTGTCTTTTTCCTTATTGATGTGTAGTCCTTCCTATAAATTCTAGATATAAGATAGTTGTTAGTTATGTGTATTGTAATAATCTCATTCAGTCATTTGGCCTTTTTATCCTTTAATGGGAGTCTTTCAAATAACAAAAAATTCTTACTTTTAATAAAATAAAATGTAACATTATTTTTAAGTCTCTTTTTATTGTGACACTAAAAACATTTTGTTTTCCTCTTCTTTAAGATATTGAGATATTTCCTGAGCTCACCAATGTATCTATGATATCTATAATAATAAAAGGGTAATATGCTAATTAGACATCTTCTGGACGTCATTCCAGATGTCCTTCCTGATCAAGCCAGGGCTGGAGGGAAACCAGCCCAGGTCCTAGGTGCCTGCTGGTGGCCAGAGGAGAGAAGCCTGGGTCCCGAGTGCCAGAGGGAAGCCGGTGTTGGCAGCCCAGGGTAAGGAAGGCTTACTCTTGCATGAATTTTTGTGCATTGGGCCTCTAAATAAATCTTTATTGTTGAAAGTATTACATATGTCCCTTTTTCCCCTCATTGCCCTCTTCCCCCTAACTCACCAAGCCTTCACTACCCACTGTCTGAGTCCTTGGGTTATGCATATACGCATATGAGTTCATTGGTTGATCTTCCTCTCATCCCCCTCACCATACCCTCCCCTGCCTTCCCTCTGAGATTTGACAGTCTGTTTGATGTTTCTATGTCTCTGAGTCTATTTTTGTTCATCAGTTTATGTTGGTCATTAGATTCCACATATAAGTGAGATCATGGATATTATCTTTCTCTTAGCCTAGTGCTCTCTAGGTCCATCCATGTTGTTACAAATGGTAAGTATTCCATTGTGTAGATATACCACAGTTTTTTAATCCACTCATCTGCTGATGGACACTTAGGCTGTTTCCAAAACTTAGCTACTGTAAATTGTGCTGCTATGAACATAGGGGTGCATATATTCTTTCTGATAGGTGTTTCTGAGTTCTTGGGATATATTCCTAAATGTGGGATTAATGGGTCAACTGGGAGTCCATTTTTAATTTTTTGAGGAAACGCCATACTGTTTTCCACAGTGGCTGTACCATCTGCATTCCCACCAGCAGTGCACGAGTGTTTCTTTTTCTCCAGATCCTCGCCAACACTTTTTGTTTGTTGATTTGTTGATGACAGCCATTCTTACAGGTGTGAAGCACAGCAAAAGCAACCATCAATAAAATAACAAGAGTGCCCACTCTATGGGAGAACACATTTGCCAGTGATATATCCGATAAGGGGTTAACCTCCAAAATCTACAGGGAACTCTTATTACTTAACAAAAGGAAGATAACCCAATTAAAAAATGGGCAAAGGACCTCAATAGACACTTATCCAAAATGGACATACAGAAGGCCAAAAGGCATATGAAAAAGTGCTTAAAGTCACTGATCATCTGAGAGATGAAAATTAAAAAATGTTTTTTAGTATTATTTTCTAAAAGCTACATTTCCCATTCTTTCTTCTAGTTATTCAATATGACTTTTTTTCTCCTACTTACTTGAAAATGTAAATGTCTTCAAAGTGGTTATGTCCTATCTCAATCTCTCCTCCAAGCCCATGATCTATATTTACAATTGTTTGCTTGGCCTGCGGGCATATACATTTCAAATGTAACAGACTCAGAAAGACTCTTGATTCCCCATCCCCAAACTCAGTCCTCCTCCCAAATTTTCCTCTCAGTTGTTCAGGCTCAAAATTTGAGTCAACCTTGATCTCTCCCTTTTTTTTAGCCCCTAAACTCCTATTGTTTTTTTCTAAAAATATTTCCTGAATTCAACAATTTTTCACCATCTTCACTGCTCATGCCTCAATCCAAGTCAAACCTATTGTTTTCCTGGATTACTGTCTCCTTGATTCATTTCTCTCCTACTTTTATCCTCTTGTAGTTCTTTCTAGAGTATCCAGATAAATCTTTAGAAAATGGAAAATTGATCACAAAACCTTGTCTTAAATTTAGAATAAAATCCAAACTTCTTCATAAGGCCCACAAACCCATTTCTTCAATCTCATCTAATCCATCTTTCTTTAGTTGGTTTGCTTCAGTCACATTAACTTCTTACAGTTATTCAAACCCATAGTCTTATATCACCTCAGGACTTTTGACCTTGCTTCTTCCTCTTCCTGGTTTCTCTTTTTGTTTAGAACTTGTTTGACTACTTCAGAATACTGCTGGTACATTATAAATACTCAAAAGCTATTGGTAAACAAATGGAAGGATGAAAGAAATGAATGACTGGTTAGATGAATGAATTTTTTCAGAGGAGAAACATTTATTAACGTATCAAATGTTTTATTTATTTTATTTTATTTTATTATTTTTTTATTTTTTACATTTTTTAAAATTACATAAAGCTTTACAAAGATTAGTACATATATCTCTTTTTCCCCCTGCCCTTCCCCCAGCCTCCCTTACCCCCCAGTGTTTTGTGTCCGTTGGTTATGCTTAAATGCACACACAAAAGTCCCTTGGCTGATCTGTTACCTCCCCCCCCCAACGTCCCTGTCCTTGTTGCTGTAATTTGACAGTCTGTTTGATGTTGCTCTGCCTCTGTATCTATTTTTGTTCACCAGTTTATAATGGTTATTATTATCCATAGATGAGTGAGGACATGTGGTATTTTTCTTTCACTGACTGGCTTATTTCACTTAGCATTATGTTCTCCAGCTCCATCCATACTCCTGCAAATGCTAAGAACTCCTTCCTTTTTACAGCAGCATAGTATTCCATTGTGTAGATGTACCACTGTTTTCTAATCCATTCATCTGCTGATGGGCACTTAGGCTGTTTCCATATTTTAGCTATGGTAAGTTGTGCTGCTATGAACATAGGGATGCATATGTCCTTTCTGACTGGTGTTTCTGGTTTCTTAGGATATATTCCCAGAAGTGGGATCACAGGGTCAAAAGGGAGATCCATTTTTAATTTTTTGAGGAAACTCCATACTGTACTCCACAGTGGCTGCACCAGTCTGCATTCCCACCAGCAGTGCACGAGTGTTCCTTTTTCT
>PVJC01043229.1:0-14639 GCA_004026665.1 Murina feae
AAAAAAAAAAGGAACATCTGTAATAATCTGAACAATAAAGATTTAAAAAAAATGTTATAGATGTCCCTGTTTCTTTTCTTCCATTGACCCCCTCTACCCTACACCCACCCTTACAAGGCCTTCACCAAACTACTGTATAAATTGTATGCCTACTTGAATGGCAGACTATGAGATAATGGTACTCTGGTCTAACATATTTTTTTTTAAGGAAGGAAGGGTATTTTCTATGTACCCACAGCAGCCAGACTTTAGCCCAGGAATGTATCCAATGAGGACAGAGCACATGAGATAAAATGGCTCTCATTCCTGTTTGAAGAGGGCACATTGCTATGGAAAATCAGAGACATGAGCCCAATTGGCTTGTTCCGTGCCTGGGATTTGCAAGAAACAGTTCTAATACACCTTGCAGCTTCTTTTACTTAGAAGACAAGAAAGACTTCATGAGCCAACTTTTAGGTTATGCCTGTTTCCTTTTGCCTTTTACATTCTTAAAAATAGTGTACCCTTCTGCAGAGAACAGAACACACTGCTGCTTAAGCCCTATTCCTCTCTCACACAGTGGAAGGCTATTGGAGGTGGCTTTTTGGGACACTATGTACAAAAGAAGCAGCTTACAATTGACAAAGAGAGAGAATGAAGATAAAAACTGAATAAAAGGAGAACCCTTTCAACCAAGAAATTCTGAGATAAAGATCACCGTTCTCCCAGAATTGTAGTGAATTAGTTTCATCACGAATCCCTGGAAAATGTCAAATTTCACATTTATATGAAAATTATAGGACACATTCATGCTTGTTAGCAGCCGTTTATCACACCAAGACTGCTGTGTTATTGAGCTCCCTCCTCTACCTCTTTCTCTTTTCTTATCTATCTATCTATCTATCTATCTATCTATCTATCTATCTATCATCTATCTATCATCTGTCTATGCACACACACACAGTTTTCCCATGGTACTATCAGATCTCACTGTTTTATCAGAAGCCTGACAGCTGACAACAGGGTTGAAAAACGTGACAAAATCAGGTTTTGGAAGAAGTCGTTGGCTAAATTAACACAAATAGGTACCAACTAAGACGTAGGATGAGGTGCAGATTTGGACACAAGATTTACCATTTTATGTTTAAGTTGTACCCAGTGACTCTTTCACACATTCATTAAATAGGATATTGATATAAGTGAAACTCCCCATCACCTATTTTCAAATAGCCATTGAAGCCTTAAAAATACAAATAGAAACAATACTAGCAGCTGGCTCCTGGGTCGATATCAGCTACCAGTGAATGACTTCACTAACCTTCCTCATTCTTTCTGTTGGGATAACTCCTATGTGTTATTCTCTTTTCCAAGTTTTTTTTATTTTTATACTAGAGGCCCGGTGTGCAATCAGCCGAGGCCAGCCAGGGAAGAGGGAATGAGGGAGGTTGGCTGGCTGCCTGCCCCTAGTGGAACTCTCAGTTGGTAGAACTCCTGCCCCAGAGAACAATTTGCATATTAGCCTTTTAATGTATAGAATCTTATTCTTTTTACAATCTTTAAAACATTCTTAATGAAAATTTTACTAGTGCAACAGGGATATTGTGAACAGGCTGGATGTTCAAAATAAAGTTTTGAATTCTACTTCCATATGCCTAAGCATTTGCATTTTATATTTTATACATACAAAAACTAGCAATAGTAATAGATACATATAAAAACAGAGGATCATTCATTAACATTTTGCCTTTTCATGGCCTTAATATCTATATATCTATATCTGTATCTATATCTATATCTTTATCTATATCTATATCTATCTATTTCTATATCTATCTTTATAGATAGATACTAGGGGCCCGGTGCACAAAAATTTGTGCACTTGGGAGGTCCCTCAGCCCAGCCTGTGCCCTCTCACAGTGTGGGACCCCTCTGGGAATGTCCACCTTCTGGCATGCCTGGCCAGCCTGGGTGAGGGGCTGATGGCTGTTTGCAGGTTGGCCAAACACCCCAGTGGGGACCCTGACCTCATGAAGGTGTGGCCAGTCTGGGTGAGGGGCTGAGGGCCATTCACAGGCTTTCAAGCTGCCCATAGTCCCTTCAGGTTTTGGGTCTCTACTGGGGTACCGGGCCAGCCTGGGTGAGAGACTGATGGCTGTTTGCAGGCTGGCCAAGACCCCAGTGGGATCCCTCACCCCATTGGGGTGTGGCCAGCCTGGGTGTGGGCTTGAGGGCCGTTTTCAGGCTTTCAGGCTGCCCACAGCTCCCATTGACCCAATGTCCCAGCAAGGCTGGCTGGAAGCAGATTTCAGGGGTTTGTTTATCTTCTATAATTGATACACTGTTGCTTTAAGCCGAGGCCTAGGCAGGTAACGAAGCCTCCTGTCTGCTTCAGCTCTGTGGCTTCTATAATTGAGACAATGTTGCAAATATGTTGTCACTTGGAGCCGGGAGAAGCCCAGCTGGCAGTTTTACTCCTGTTGCAACGGAAGCTGCCTGTTTACTCAGCTCCGTGAGTGCCGGCCTCCATCTTGGCTGGGTTAATTTGCATACAGACACTCTGATTGGCTGGTGGGCGTGGCTTAGGCGTCCTGAAGAAATGGTCAATTTCAATATTACAATTTTATTAGATTAGATATAGATAGATATAGATATAGATAGATAGATAGATGACAGATAGATAGATAGATAGATAGATAGATAGATAGATAGACCTATAAGTAGATATATCTATATGTAGACATAGATATATTTTTTAATGTTCCAGGGCACTGGGGTTCTATGTGGTTAAGGGTAATAGGGAGACTTCTGGTGGTGGAAAAGGTTCTCTACACAAATAATGCAAACCATATGTATGCTTCAATCTTCCATTATTTATTCTCAATTATATGTAAGGCATTGAAAGGCTTCTAACAGTGTCTTAGCAATCATTCTATAAATTATATAACCCCCTTTAGATCTTTAGATCCTCTAATAACAACAAAACAATCAAGATATTTTTAATTTGCATCCAATTAACTGTATTTACCTATGTAATTTTCCAGAGTTCCTTGAGAGTTAGACTGCCCATTTTCTCAGGGACTGCACATGTCCATATATTCCCAAAGCCTTTTGTGCTCATACACCAACAGTTCCCAGTCCAACTCTCATTACTGTAGCAATCTAGAGTCCATAATATTTGCTTACAGAGCATAATATTTCCATCTGTGCTCAACTGTGCAATATGTCTCTATGTTATGTTCTCAGGAGCCATATGCCTCTCAATGTCATCCCCATGCTCCTTGGACATAGTTTTACAGTAGATCCCACTAAACAATTCCTGCATAAGCATTTAAGAACAGTTTTTCTATGTTATCATTGGTTCTTTCTTACCATCTTATTAGTGGTGATATCTTTTGTTTTGCAAATTGATTTTCTTGCTTACTTACATGAACTTTCTCTTTCCCATAATCCAACACCAAATAAAATGGTTAATTAATTCCTGGTCTTCTAACGAGTCATTCTATACCCAAAAGTGGCTGGATGGTTCTGGTTTGTGAGAAATGAAAAATAAAACAAAACAAAAAGGCCATTGGATTCTGGACTTTAAAAGGAAGGAAAGAGAGTTCAGAGAAGGAAAAAATATAGAGTGAATATTTTGAGGTATGAAAAGCACAACCAAGATTGCTCAGACCAAGAGAAACCAATAGCAAATTGCTTGGGAAGCCAATGCCATGGGCAGAGAATGAGCTGGCTTTAGATTTAAACACAAATAAACGAACTGAGAGATCTCAGAGCAATGTTCAGATTGAGCTATCTTTCCAGTTCAAAATGTCAAAATTCATCTCTGCCTCATGTACCTTTCAGCTACCTAATTTCTGACTTGGTTAAATATAACGTAATAACCTGATCCAGCCTTACTGCACCTGAGAATAATAACATCAGGACCTACTAGAAGACAGCATGTAGGAAGGTGGGGTGCAAGACACATGCTAAACTCCACCTTTAAAAAAAGAGTTTAAATCTTTAGATCATGGAAGAGAAAATAGTCAGATTCTGCCAAGGTGACTACATAAATAAAGGCAAAATGAGTTGTTTCTTGTCCTTATAGAAAATGCCAAAGTTGAAAGCCAAGGCTGAGGATGCAATGAAACCAATTTCAATGAACTTTTAAGAAAACTTTTATACTGTAGCCTTCCTCCCAGAAAGGACTGCATTCATTAATGTCAGCAGTTGCTACGGTGAGTGGCAGCGAGTTGTTTGTTTTGGTTTGGTTTAATTTCTCTGGAGTGTAAAATGCTGACATCCTTTTTGATGTTGATATCTTTACTAAGATGGTGTTGTACCTGCCTGCCATTAACTGGTTATTTTGAGCTCGACTGCATTAAAGGGCATTATACAACAAAGGAACAGTGGAGAACATGGAAATTTTCACAATTTCCCTTAGAAGCTTGGCATAGTAAATGGACAATTTCACACACCAAAAAAGTGGTCATTAGAAATATGAGATGGGAGATATATAATATCACAAAATAGTTCAAGGCAAAGGTAAAAATACCTAAAATTTTCTAACAATTTCTAGAGTCACAAATTGAATATGAAGGGACACAAGACAAAAATGAGAATTTTTAGATCTTAAAACCCAAAGAAAACAAAATATTTCTCTGTAAACTAGGCCAGTCCTGAAAAATGAGACTTTTAAGCAAAGTTTAGAAAATTAGAAATAAATTCTAAAAATATATTTATAATAGTTAATAAATTTTGAAAATAAATAATTCATGAAAATAAACTTAGAAAATTGACATTTCTAAAACAAGTGTGTTGGGTGGGGGTAGTAGGTATATCTTAAATACTATTATCTGTTTCAAGATGGAAAAATAAAATAATTTTCACTTTTGCATGTTTTTCTCTAATTCTTATGCATAGAGACATAACATTAATACTTATACAGGCTATTTTTATTTATGCTCTCCCGCTTATTATTATTAGACATGATTCTACAATCAATTACTGGTCTCCTAATTAGTTGCTCTATACCCAAAAGTGGCTGGGTGGTTCTGGGTGCATTTCAAGTATTATTTTAATGGTAGTACAAAATTCGATCATACTGATATCTAATGTAATAAAAGAGTAATATGCAAATTAATCTTCACTCCGTTATACCCATAAGCCATGCCCACCAACCAATCAGGAGCAAATATGCAAATTAACTCAACTAAGATGGCAGCAGCCACAGAGCTGGAGTTGCCCCGGGCAATGGAGGAAGCCAGGGCCCTGCTGGCCCTGAGCTCTACTCAAGGCTACAAAGTTCCAATTATAGAAGATAAACAAACCCCAGATACCTGCCGGGCTGGGACCTTGGGTTGCCAGGGGCAACCCAGGCTTCAAGTGAGGTGGGGGTTGGGGAGAACCAAGGCAACAAAATTTCAATTATAGAAGGTAAATAAACACCAGAAACCTGCTTCCAGCCAGTCTCACTGGGACCTTGGATCAATGGGATCTGTGGCCAGCCTGCAAATGGCCCTCTGCCCCTCACCCAGCCTTCCCAGGCACCCCAGTAGGGACCTGAACCCTAAAGGAGATGTGTGTAGCCCGAAAATGGCCCTCAGCCCCTCACCCAGGATGGCCACATCCCCATGGGGTGAGGGTCTCTACTGGGGGCCTTGGCTGGCCTGCAAACAGCCATCAGCCCCTCACCCAGGCTAGCCAGGCATGCCAGCAAGTAGACATCCCCCAAGGGGTCCCAGACTGCAAGAGGGCACAGGCTGGGCTGAGGGATACCCCCCTCCATGAGTGCACAAATTTTTGTGCACTGGGCCTCTAGTAATATCTACAATAATAAAAGCATAATATGCTAACTAGACCAGATAGCCAAATGACCGGGCGTCTCTCTGGATGAAGCTGTGGTGGCAGGGGCGCCAAGGCAGAGGCGGTTAAGGGTGATCATGCAGGCAGCAGGCAGAGTGGTTAGGGACAATCAGACAGGCAGGTGAATGATTAGGGGCAATCAAGCAGGCAGGCTAGTGTTTAGGGGTGATCAGGCAGGCAGATGAGCAGTTAGGGGTGATCAGGCAGGCATGAGAGTGGTTAGGAGCCAGTGGTCCTGTATTGTGAGAGGGATGTCTGACTACTGGTTTAGGCCATATCCCACAGGGATATATATATATATATATATATATATATATATATATATATATATATATATAGTAATTTATATAACCACTAGAGGCCTGTTGCATGAAATTCATGCACTCGGGAGGGAGGGGTCCCTCAGCCCAACCTGTGCCCTCTTGTAGTCTGGGAGTCCTCAGCGGATGTCCAACTGATGGTTTAGGCCCACTCCCTGCACTGGTAGTGGAACATCTTTAGTGCTGCCACAGAGGCAGGAGAGGCTCCCAGTACTGCTGCTATGCTTGCCAGCCTTTAGCCTGACTTCTGGATGAGCAGTGCTACCCCTGTGCAAATTCACTGACAACCAAGGGGCACCTCCTGCATTGAGCATCTTCCCCCTGGTGGTCAGTGCACGTCATTGCGAGCAGCCTTAGCATATCGTTAGCATTATTACCCTTTGATTGGTTAAACGGATGACTAGACAACTGGACACTTAGGATTCTAGAAATGAAGTATCTTTTGA
This sequence comes from Murina feae, assembly GCA_004026665.1. Taxonomy (NCBI): domain Eukaryota; kingdom Metazoa; phylum Chordata; class Mammalia; order Chiroptera; family Vespertilionidae; genus Murina; species Murina feae. The sequence goes on from PVJC01043229.1 coordinate 6,590, forward strand.
GTTTTGAATGGTTATTAAACTCTTGCAAAGAATAAAAATGTGGGTTTCTTTTAGGATAGTCAGTGTGGACCTGGTGTTGGAGGAGGGGTGCAGATTCTCTTGGAGGCCAGGATAAGCTTCAGTGAACAATCTTTTCTAACATGTCTTTGAGAGGTCTCAGGCTGCCAAGAGTTTGTGTTCCATCTGTGCTGGTATAGATCAGCTTCTCTCAAGGACACTGATATGACCAAAATCATTTGTAAGTTTTCTTTCATATAACCTATTACTAACATTCAAGTCTGGAATTTTGAGGAATCCTTATTTTAAAAAAGCAAATAAGAACAGGTTTAAGGTTATCCTATAACTAGAGGCCCAGTTCACAAATCTGTGCATGGGTGGGGTCCCTCGGGGTAGCCTGTGGAGATTGGGTCCCACCTCGCACCCCAGCCTCACACCCCCACAGCCCCTCAACTCCGCCTGGCACCCTGCCTTGGCCTGATGCTGCCCCATCACCTGCTCCATCATCTCACCTGCAGGGTGATCGATCTGGGCCAGGCTCCCAACTCAGCTCCCTCAGAGCCTGGGAGTTGTGCGGCAGCCCCACCCCCTACCACCGCTGCTGGTTGCTGTCTGTGGGGCAATCAGTGAGACGATCAGGCCCTTGCTCACACCCACCTTGGCCTGGGACACCAGCTCACCTGCTCCACCATCCTGCCATGGTCCCATTCTCCTCAGGGCCCATTGGGACCAGCAGCACCTTCACTGCCACCCTCTGCCAGAGCTGCATCGCCAATGCACACCATGTTCCATGCTGCCCCTTAGTGGTCAGTGCACATCATAGTGAGTAGTCAAACTCCCAAACTCCCAGTTGAACAATTTACATATTAGGCTTTTATTATATAGGATGATGCCTTGAAAACTACATTTCATTATACAGCTGGAATGGGAAAGAAAGGTGTGTGTACACTCCATGTTGCACATATGAAATGCTATTTCACACATAACAGGACAACAAAAAAAATATTTAGGGAGTGGGCAGCACTATCCTTGACTTTTGCCATAATATTGAACTAATTGATGCCTCATGGGATTGCTGGCTTCATAAGAGCAGGACTGTCTTTCTCATTCATAGCTTTGGAGGTTCACTGAATAAAGCCCTGGCTGCCACAACAAAAAGCTGCAAGCATAGAGTGCCTCCAGGTATTGTTTAGAATCTTCAGTAAGTGTGAGAAAGAGAAATGGATAAGGAGGGTTGGAGACACCATGAAAATAAGGGTTCTGTCTAATATTGACCAGAAACATCTCTCTTTCTAATGGCTATAGAAGAAAAGTATACGCACAAGAAAACATTAAAATGTGGAAGTGGTTCTCAAGCTTGTCTAAACACTGACATCATTTGCAAAGATGATTTTGTTTGTTTGCTTGTTTTTTAAGTCCCAATCCCTGGATTCCTAAAACACAGATTCTGACTTAATTGGTCTGGGGGCAGACCTGGGCATTAGGATGTTTAGAAGCTCCATGTTGATGCAGCAACATTTGAAGACCATTGAGATACTAGACCCTATGAGGTAGTTGAAACATTAATAGGAATAGGTAGGTCCCTGACCTTTAATGATTAAGGTTTTTGGGGGTGTTTTTTTTTTCTGCCTCAAGCCCTGAGATCAAATTAATGCTTCTACATCTGAAGTTGTAACTAAGGCTTATAGAAAAGAGAGAATTACAGAATTCAACAGAAACTGTTTGGTGAAATATCCATTACGAATGACTACTATTTCAGAAAAAAATCAGAACTAAAATTGATTATTTGCAGTATCAAAAGGTAGTTTTTAATTTGATTAAGTTTATCCTTAATTTAAGTTTTCCCCTTTGATTGTTTAAGAGAGGAAAATAAAATCATTTTTCCTTCATTCTCTCAGATTCTCCAGTTAGGGCTCTGTAGGCTGGTGAAAGACAGCTTAGCAAGAGAAAAACAGACGTTTATTAAGACATGTGTCATGCATGTACATGGCAGCACTCATTGATGACTAACTCAAAGGGGTAGCTAGAACTTAGGCATCTTAACAAAAGAACAAGAAATGTTTTAGAGAAGTAACAAGATCAAGGGATTTGGAGCTTCTGGGGGTGGCAAACTGAGAAGGCAAATACGTGGTAAACTCATAGTAGATAAGGCTAGTTTGTTATGTAGATTCCCCTGGTGCCGTATATGGGCTAGTAAGAGTCTAGAATTATTTCTAGTGATTAATTTCTGTCCTTCCTGGTAGAGAGGGATGGAGGGAACCCTTACAAATTTGTGTCCTGCTTTTAGGCAAATAGGGGGATGGCAGTAAGTTTTTCTTATATTTGCTTCTTCTCAAGTACCTTTGGCTCAAAATCATTTTTATGCCAAAGTGACATATTTTGGGGTGGCATGTTCTGCTACCCTTAAGTGTCTTACCTCTCATTGCTCCTAAATAGTACAAAATCTAGTGCAGTGCTTGTATTTTTGTTCTGAATTTTAGGAGAGTCTAACAATGAGACAAACAAGGACCTAGCTTTAAAGAGCTAATGAAGTGCCTGTTGTGGTTTTATAAGTCCAAATTTTGAAATAAGGCAAACGAAGGTTCATATTCTTTTAATGTCATACTGGAGCGTGAACCAGCAGATCCACCTGTTGATTTTTTAATTATCTCTGGGGACATAGCTGTGTTTGGCTTGCCATTTATTATTTATTAGAGCCAATATTTCATGAAGTTACATATTAAGTTATAGATTTTTTTCTGGTGGAAATACAAATTATTTATTTCCAGTAGGAAAAGATCATCTCAAAGGTTTTGGTTTTATTGCCCTGTAGGACCTGAACTAGTTTGCACTCTAACTTAATAAAGGTATCTCAGTATATCTTTCCTGAGGGACTCACCAGCACTTTTTCTTGTAATTATGTTTTGACCCAGACTTATCATTATACTGGTTCCCTTTATGATGAATTAAATAAATCTTTGCCGCATATTTATTCTATATTTTATAGAAGTCATGATTTCATTTTTTAACATTATACTTTAACAGTTAGTGGCATTTATCTTTAAGGTTTCTTCTATCCCTACAACTTTCCAAGTTCAGTGTAAATATCAGCATTATATGAACCATAGGTGTGTAGGGAATTAAATACAGACAACAGAAAGCTCAAAATGTAACAAAAAAGAAATTCAATAGCATCTCTCCAGCTGCTCTAATATGTTCACATTCAGATGTGCAGAAATGTTATTTTTTCACTGAACTCCAATTGCTCACAAACCTAGATTCCCTCTCAGTACCTGAAAACACGTCATTTTGCAACTTCAAGTTAACTAAGTATCTTGCAGTAGAAAACAATCTAATCTAATAAAAGCATAATATTGAAATTGACCATTTCTTCGGGATGCCTAAGCCATGCCCACCAGCCAATCAGAGTGACTGTATGCAAATTAACCCAGCCAAGATGGAGGCCGGCACTCACGGAGCTGGAGTAAACAGGCAGCTTCCATTGCAGCAGGAGTAAAACTGTCTCTCAGCTGCCTGGGCTTCTCTTGGCTCCAGGCAACAAATTTGCAACATTGTCTCAATTATAGAAGCCACAGAGCTGAAGCCAACAGAAGGCTTCATTACCTGCCTAGGCTTCGGCTTAGAGGAACAGTGTATCAATTATAGAAGATAAATAAACCCCAGAAACCTGCTTCCATTCAGACTTGCTGGGACGTTGGGTCAATGGAAGCTGTGGGCAGCCTGAAAGCCAGAAAACAACCCTTAGTCCATCACCCAGGCTGGCCACACCCCAATGGGGTGAGGGATCCCACTGGGGGCTTGGCCAGCCTGCAAACAGCCATCAGCCCCTCCCCCAGGCTGACCAGGCACACCAGCAGGTATACATCCCCAGAGGGGTCCCGGACTGCAAGAGGGCACAGGTCAGGCTGAGGGACCTCCCGAGTGCACAAATTTTTATGCACCAGGCCCCTAGTATTTTATATAAATAATCAGTCCAGTTACAATTTAAACTCAGTCAATTTAAATTTCAATCACCTGAGCATGGTCACTCTCAAGTCTCAAGCACTTTCTCTTTCCTCTCCTACTGTGGTTGTGTGGGATGAAGGAAAAATCTTATCTCATACCATGGATGCAAGGAATTCCAAATCTGTTCTCTAAGGCCTCAATGAACTCAGTTCGTTAACTGCTGATATAAATGGTCCTGCCAAAGGATTTGACAGGATCTCAAGAGCCTTACTATAAAAGATCTGATGTCCACTTTGTCCCAACCCCAGAACTCTTGTGGCCTCTCAGTTGGACCAGTGTTATGTTTATCCTATAGGGATAATACTAGTACATAGAATATTTCCATCTCCTCTGTAAGGGTAAGCTATAGAGAAGCAGTAATAATAATTCAGACTTTCACTCTCCCCAAACACTGATCAACATTGGAAGCCATTTTCTCCAAGCCTTGCAGGTAGAAGGAGCATGTGGATCTTAAGTGTTTCTCCCACCCCAAGGTTTTCACAATAAGAACAAAACTCAGCATTTTTGCTTTCTTGTCTCTCTCTCTCTCTCTCTCTCTCTCTCTCTCTCTCTCTCTCTCTCTCTCTCCCCTGTCCTGTCCCTTTTATGGCCCCAAATAGATTTCTATTATATATATATATATATATATATATATATATATATATATATATATTCCCATCTTTTCTTTTCTTGGGTTAATATTTATGAAATCTGAGCTCTTAACCTCCAGCTTTAACTAACTGAAACCCAAATACCTTTCCTTTCACTAAAAGCTAAATCTTACAAGATGTACACATGGAGACTTTGGCTTCCAAATTATCTTATTTCAAATATATTTAAAACACATATACTAGAAGTTGAGAAAAAATATGGGGATGGGGAAGCAGATAAAAAACAGTGTCATCTCTGTTTTCAGCTAGATTTAGTCTTCCCTCAGACTCAATGGCTTGTGATCTTAAGAAAGATAAGAATTACCTGGAAGAAATTTTTTTTAATATTTGAAGATATGTATTATTTCACCTATGACATTCTAATATAAGGGAGTTTCATCTCTCATTATGAGCTTTAATAGAAAAAGTAGCAAATTCCAGTGTGTAAGAAACTTAAAAAGGGTGTGGTTCTATGGAAGGTAACCTAGCAGTGTATTATGATGAATTCCTTATGGGCAGCTGATGAGGATAGTCACACCCCAGGCATATAACCTTTTAGTAAAAGGTTTATCTTTGTCTTAAGCAAGCACTGTACATTGTTTCTGTGCATCTAGGTTAACAGGTCTTTGAATTAAGCCTTAACCACCCTCAAGATAGCACAGAATCTTGCTAGTTATCCTGTAATCCAATTCCCAACCTACTTTTTCCCATCTCCTTGTAATCTTCTGTATGTTCCTTCCTTTATTTCAAATACACAAAATAAACCACAAAACTATTACTCTCAGGAGCATTTGAGATCTTACTTCCCGGCATATGTCATCAGTTTAGCTCAAACTCTTATGAAAATTCTTGACAGGTTTGGATGTTTTTTACGTCAACACTAGTAAAAATTATGAAAACCAACTATATACCCTCTCTCTTCCTTTGCATTGCCCTTGTATTTGTTATCTTTGTTCTTTGTTATCTTGTCCTATTTAGTTACCTGTCATGTTTATTTTTTCCCTTGTTCCCAACATTAAAATTGGTCCTCAGCAACCCTAGGGCATTATAGTAGAACTCAAAACTGAGGAAGTTACTACATCTGAAAACACACACACACACACACACACACACACAACAACAACTTCAATTTTAGGACCACCACCCCCTCCCCAAATTATAAAAAAGTATTAATTTGTTAAAATAAAAAATAAGATTTTACTAAATAAAAATAATTTTAAATATATCAGTATAATAAATTAGTAAAAGATACAGTCTTCTAACATTTATTTTTCTTTATTGCTTATAAAAATTTTTTCCACTTTCCACAATCTCAAGCTTGTGTAACAAGATGTAAAACTTTTGTATTCATCAGGATTCTAGTTAGTAAAGAATTATTTGTCACATGGAAATGCTTATTTAGGAGGTGATATTCCAAAATGGTCTGAAGATGGATAAAAACTGCAATGTAGCCCTAGCCGGTTTGGTTCAGTGGATAGAGCATCGGCCTGTAGACTGAAGGGTCGCAGGTTTGATTCCAGTCAAGGCATATGCTCAGGTTGCTGGCTCAATCCCCAGTAGGGGGTGCAGGAGGCAGCCAGTGATTCTCTCTCATCATTGATGCTTCAATCTCTCTCTCCCTCTCTCTTCCTCTCAGAAATCATAATATATATATATATATATATATATATATATATATATATATTTTTTTTTTTTTTTAAACTGTGATGCATGTAGGGATAAGAAAGGGAGAGACAGAAAGCTCTCATCAACTTCCATCCTCCTCCCATAACATGTCTCACTTCTTTACCACCTAAAACTGATGTTCTCTTTAGGGCGCAGACCAACTGATTCCATTGTCTTTATTATCTCTATGCTTCCTATGGAAGATTTTACCTTTGCTTTCTGTAAATGCTCTGTAATCACAATAATTTTGTAGCCAATTCATAACTCCCACTTTATTTATCCATAACATCCATATCTCCAATTTATACACAGAGGCCAAAAGGGTCTATCTAGGTTGATGCAATGAAAACAAATAAATTCAGTAAACTGGAATTTCTTATATTCCTTACAACAGGCTGAGTAAGGGTTGTTATATCATTGTTCTGAGAGAGAAAAAAGTTTATAAATTAATTGTGAAGTCTTAAAAGAAAGTTTTTATTTTATAAAACAAGTCATAGCAGCTGACAATATTTTCTAAAAATTTGTAAATTGTCTGTGGTTAGAGCCAGTGGAAAGGAAGGTAGACCAGGAAACAGGTGCTATGAGGTACTTCCATTCTTTCCATTCATTTGGTGGATTCTTTACATAAATATATTTGCTAGGCATGATGGGTTGGAGTAAGTGGGTCCCGCAAAGATCAACACCTCTGGCATCTATGCTCCTGTGAGTCCCATACTGAACTGGGCCTGGAACTGTGTGACCAATAGAATGAAGGAGAAGTGATGCTGCACGACTTCTGAAGTCAGATCATCAAAGCCCCTGCAGTTTCGGCCTTGGACTCTTCGAATACACTTTCTGGGAGCTGGGAGCCACCACTTAAGAAGTCACACGACCCTGAGACTGCCATGTGAGGGAGGCTACGAAGAGGACCGTTCATTACACAGCAGCAGAAAGCTAGGTCAATAGGTACATGTAACTGTAAGAAACCTTCCAAATGCCATTTATTATACTATCTTTGTTGGTTTCTTCAGTTGGCCCCAGCTTGCACCTTGCACAGCTCCGTTACCTACTGCTGTATTCATTTATTCTTGTACTTTTCTTTGTATAAATATAGTTTTTTTGCAGTGGTGAATTAGCTTTGGAGCTATAAGCAAATGGGTCTGTCAATGAAAGTGGTGTTTGTATTGATTTGCAAATTAAAGGAAGAGGATACCCACAGTTGACTGAGTACTTGAGAGACAAAGTGGTATCATTTATATGGTTTGAGAGACGATGGTGGGTTTCAGAGGTGCAAGCAGTTAAGTGTGGCTGGGAGGAAAGAAAAGTAAGCAGACGCCTCGTCCTGCCTCCTGTGGAAGTGGTCTGAACTTTAACCTAGCAGCATTAAAGACTGACTGAAATAATTGGACACCAAGTTATATAATTACATTTGCATATTACACATTTTTTTGTGGGAAACGAGTAAAATCAGATCCACCAGGGAGATTGTCAATGGACATGAGGAAACATACATTGGAACCTCTAGTTGGAACCGGCAAAAAGTAAAAATGTTTTACGTCGTTGTCATGTGTGTGTCGCTCATAAACTACACAGTGAAACGCGGTACGTGTGCAAGTTTTGTAATGTACCCCTGCACAAAGGAAAGTGTTTCGAACGCTACCACACAGTGGCGGCAAAATGCCTGCTTACTTAGAAAGACAACTTGGGGAAGTTTTAAGCCAAAATAGTGGATTAACTATATGTTACAAGATTCCCATACCAACTTCAAAGCCCTA
>PVJC01043230.1:0-14632 GCA_004026665.1 Murina feae
GAGGGAGAGAAGCAGAGAGGGGGGAGAGGGAGAGAGAAGGAGAGAGAGAGAGGGAGAGAGGGATATCTTTCTTTCGTACTCAAACTGTTGTTCTTTTCAGACCTCCAGTGGACTGGATGAGCCTACCAACACCTGAGAGAACAATCTGCTCTACTCACTGCTCTACTGATCCAAACACTAATCTCATGCAGAATCACCCAGAAAATGTTTAACTAAATATTGGGCACTCTATATTTGATGTTCCAGTCAAATTAACACAAAATTAACCATCACATCCACTGACACTATGATTTTCAAGTTGGGGGTGATATTTTATGTATCTGTTTCTTATAAGTACCAGGTTAGTATGAGATGATGAGAAAATTTTTGTTAAACAAATAAGTACATTTTATTAATATTACCAACACTCCAGCTCTTAAAGGTACAAAAAGAAGTGGAATAACTGGATCAAATGGCAGTTCCATTTTTAATTTTTTGAGGAAACTCCAGAGTGTTGTCCATAATGCCTGCACTACTCTGCATTCCTACCAGCAGTGTACTAGAGTTCCTTTTTCTCTACATCCTTCCCAGCACTTGCTGTTGATTTATACTGGCAGGTGTGAGGTAAAAGGTGTGAGGTGTTCCCTCGTTGTCATTTTATTTTGCATAACCCATGGGCAAAGACAATAGTGCAGTGAAGGACTTGGGGGTCAGGAAAGCGGTAGAGAGGGGTTGTTGGGGAGAAGAAGGGGGACATCTGTAATACTTTCAACAATGAAATTTTTAAAATATAAAGGGAACACTTGAGAAAACAAAAAATCTTGTTCTCTTCTTTCTCCCCCTCCTCCTTCTTTCTTTCTCTCTTTCTCTTTCTCTGATTTGAGAGGTAACTATGTAAACCAATTACATTACAGAAAGATAATATCAAAAACATTTTGAGACCAACCATTACCTATTATCCCTTTTCTGCAGCCTAAATACTCTCAGGAAGGTATATTTCAGCTTCAATAATCCTCCTTAAATAAAACTTGCTTTTGTAGATTTGATTTAGAGTCAGGCAATTGGCATGCATTATGATCCTGAGATTTAGTGAAATAATTATAATCTGGAGTAGACATTCAATAATATAAATAAAATGAAAATAGAGAGAGATAAATTATATGAATAGTACATTAATGCATTATTAATACATTGCCAAGAAAGGCACTACCACCCAGGTCTGTTCTGTGTCCCAAACAATGAGTCCTTGCCTTTCTATAGATTTGTGGAACAAAAATATTATAATATCAAAATAACATAGCTGCAATACAGCCCTTGTTTGAGAAATATAAAACACCAAGTTTTATTACATTGAGCAAATAGTACTAATGAATTCTTAAAATAAATTGGCTCTTCAGAAATTGATGGTTTTTCTGAAATATTTACACACACCATATAGTGGGAGAAAAGGCATTTTCAGCTCCTCACAATGGACTGAGCAGGATATATTTTATTTCTTGGTTGCTGAATAAAATTAATAATTACCGGGTACCATAATGCATAGAGATAAAAGATGACTAATAACAAATTGATCCAAATCCTACATATCATAGAGGACGAGTCTGAGGACTAGAGCTAGAGTAAGAGTCACTCTATGTTAAACAAAAATGGGGAATTGTAGGAAAGTGGTCAACAAATAAACATTTAAAAGTATTAGGGGTATATGGTGACTGCAGTTACCACAGCTGTATGATGTAAATGAAAGTTGTCAGGAAAGTAAATCCTAAAAGTTCTCATTATATGAGAAAAAAAATATTCATTTTTACATTGCATCTTATATGAGATAGTGGATAACACAATAAACTTATTGTGGTAACCATATTACAATATATGTACTGTATTTTCTGGCATATAAGATGACTTTTTAAGCCAGGAAAATCTCTGAAAAGTTGGGGGCTGTCTTACACGCCGGGTGTCGTCTTGTAGGGCAGGTGCTGAAAGTTCTGAGCCTGACTGGAAAATCTGCAGTCGCGCATATGGCCACAATCCATTCATTTCAATGGAGCTGGACGGAAATCACAAGTGTCACCAGTCGGCTCCTTTTTGTGCCACATATAGTCTCTGTCCGGACTTTTTAATCCAGGAAAATCTTTTCAAAAGTTGGGGGTCATATTATACGCCCAGTCGTTTTATATGCAGGAAAATATGGTAAGTAAAACCTTATATTGTACACTTGAAACTCATACAGTGATGTATGTCAGTTATATATGCCTAAGCTGCAGTTGGACATCCTTAGCACTGCTGAGGAGGCAGGAGAGGATCCCACCACCACTGCTGAGGAGGCAGGAGAGGATCCCACCACCACTACTGGTGATCAGTGTGTGTCATAGTGACCAGTCATTCTCAGTGGATCTGCTGTTAGGGTTAATTTGCGTATTGCTCTTTTATTATATAGGATAGACGCCTGGTGCATAGGTGGGGGCCAGCTGGTTTGCTCTGAAGGGTGCCCCTGATCAGGGTAAGGGTCCTCCTGGGGTTCCTGGCCAGTCTGGGTGAGGGGCTGAGGGCCATTTGCAGACTGGCCACCACCCATTCAGGGTAGAGATTCCTGCTGGGATGCCTGGCCAGCCTGGGTGAGGGGCTGATGGCTCTTTACAGGCTGGCCACAGCCCCCAGCAACCCAATCTCCCAGCAAGGCTGGCTAGAAACAGGTATCTGGGGTTTATTTATCTTCTATAATTGAAACTTTGTTTTCTTGAGCAGAGGCCACAGCCAGTCTAGGCAGGCAGCTTCCTCCATAACCGGTCCTCCATGGCTGGGGCAATGAAGCCTCCTGTTTGCTCCAGTCTTTGGCTGCTGGCTGCCATCTTGGTTGGGTTAATTTTCATATAGTCGCTCTGATTGGCTGGTGGGCATGGCTGGGGATGCAGCAGAGTGATGCAATTAGCATATTAGTCTTTTATTAGATTAGATACTACTCTTTTATTAAATTTGATAACACTTGGTGGAAAAGAATAATTAACCTTTCATATATATATATATATATATATATATACACACACATATTAGATATTATTAGATTAGATATATTTGATAATATTCTTTTTTATTATTGCTTAAAATATTACAAAGAGTAGTACACATATCTGTCTTTTTTTGTTTTCCCCTTGACCTTCCCCTGGCCTCCTCTACCCTCCAGTGTTTTATGTCCATTGATTATGCTTATATGCATGCATAAAAGTCCCTTGGTTGATTTCTTCCCCCCCTCAACCCTTCCCATCCTTCCCGCTGCAATTTGACAGTCTATTCAATGCTGCTCTCCCTCTGTATCTATTTTTGTTCACCAGTTTATAATGGTCTTTATTATCCATAAATGAGTGAGGACATGTGGTATTTTTTTTTCATTGATTGTCTTATTTCACTTAGCATTATGCTCTCCAGTTCCATCCATGCTGTTGCAAATGGTAAGAATTCTTTCCTTTTTGCAGCAGCATAGTATTCCATTGTGTAGGTGTACCACGGCTTTCTAATCCATTCATCTGCTGATAGGCAATTAGGCTGTTTCCAAATCCTAGCTATGATAAATTGTGCTGCTATGAACATAGGGATGCATATATCCTTTCTGATTGGTGTTTCTGGTTTCTAGGAATATATTCCTAGAAGTGGAATCACAGGGTCAAATGGGAGTCCCATTTTTAATTTTCTGAGGAAACTCTATATGGTTTTCCACAGTGGCTGCTCCAGTCTGCATTCCCACCAGCAGTGCACAAGTGTTCCTCTTTCTCACATCCTCTCCAGCACTTGTCGTTTGTTGATTTGTTGATGATGGCCATTCTGACAAGTGTGAGATGGTACCTCATTGTTGTTTTGATTTGCATCTCTCTGATGAGTAGTGACTTTGAGCATGATTTCATATGTCTCTTGGCTTTCTGAATGTCCTCTTTTAAAAAGTGTCTATTTAGGTCCTTTGCCCATTTTTTGATTGGATTGTTTATCTTCCTTTTGTTAAGTTGTATGAGTTCCATATAAATGTTGGAGATTAAACCTTTATCAGTGATAACATTGGCAAATATGTTCTCCCATGTAGTGGGTTTTCTTGTTGTTTTGTTGATGGTTTCTTTTGCTCTGCAGAAGCTTTTTATTTTGATGTAGTCCCATTTGTTTATTTTCTCTTTAGTTTCCAATGCCCTAGGAGCTGTATTGGTGAAGAAATTGCCTCTGCATATGTCTGAGATTTTGTTTCCTTTGTATTCCTATAGTATTTTTTATGGTTCCCAGCACCATTTATTGAAGAAACTGTCTTGACTCCATTGTATGTTCTTGCAGCCTTTGTCAAATATTAATTAAGCATATTGGTTTGGGTCGATTTCTGGGTTCTTTATTCTATTCCATTGATCTATATGTCTGTTCTTATGCCAGTACCAGGCAGTTTTGAGAACAATGGCTTTATAATACAGCTTGGTATCTGTTATTGAGATCCCTCCTACTTTGTTCTTCTTTCTCAGGATCGCTGCAGCTATTTGGGATCTTTTTTTATTCCAGATAAATTTTTGGAGAGTTCATTCTAGGTCTATGAAATATGCCATTGGTATTTTAATGGGGAGTGCATTGGATTTATAAATTGCTTTGGGTAGTATGGATATTTTAATGTTGTTGATTCTACCAATCCATGAACATGGTATGTTCTTCCATCTGTTTATGTCTTCCTCTATCTCTTTTTTCAATGTCCTGTAGTTTTCTGAGTAGAGGTCTTTTACCTCTTTAGTTAAGTTTATTACTAGGTATCTTAGTTTTTTTGGTGTGATGGCAAATGGGATTGCTTTTTTAGTCTCTCTTTTTATAAGATCACTATTGGTATATAGAAATGCCATAGATTTCTTGACATTAATTTTGTATCCTGCTTCATTGCTGAATTCATTTATTAAGTCTAATAATTTTTTGAAGGAGTCTTCAGGGTTTTTTATATACAATTTCATGTCATCTGCGAATAAGGACAGTTTTACTTCTTCTTTTCCAATTTGGATGCCTTTTATTTCTTTTTATCTAATCGCGATGGCTAATACTTCTAGTACTATGCCGAACAGGAGTAGTGAGAGTGGGCATCCCTGTCTTATTCCTGTTCTAAGGGGAAATGATTTTAGTTTTTTCCCATTGAGTATGATGTGGGCTGTAGGTTTGTCACATAAGGCTTTTATTATGTTGAGGTATGATCCTTGTATTCCCAGCTTGCTGAGAGTTTTTATCAAAAACGGGTCTTGGATTTTGTCAAATGCCTTTTCTGCATCAATTGATATGACTAAGTGGTTTTTATCACTTAATTTGTTTATGTGATGTATCACGTTTATTGATTTGTGGATATTGTACTGTTGTTGCATCCCTGGGATGAATCCTACTTGCTTATGGTGTATGATCTTTCTGATGTACTGCTGGATCCAATTTGCTAGGATTCTGTTGAGGATTTTGGTATCTCTGTTCATGAGGGATATTGGCCTGTAATTTTCTTTCATTGTGTTTTCTTGGTCTGGTTTTGGTATTAGGGCAATTCTGGCTTCATAGAATGTGCTTGGAACTGTTCCTTCCTCTTGAATTTTCTGGAATAGGAGGATAGGTTTTAGTTCTTCCTTGAATATTTGGTAAAACTCCCCTGTGAAGCTGTCTGGCCCCGGGCTTTTGTTTCCTGGAAGCTTTTTGATTACTACTCCAACTTCTTCCATAGTTATTGGCCTATTGAGATTTTTAGATTCTTCCTGATTGAGTTTTGGAAGGTTGTATTTTTCCAGGAACATGTCCATTTCCTCCAGGTTGTCCAGTTTGTTGGAATATAATTGTTCATAGTATTCTTTAACAATCTTTTTTATTTCTGTGGGGTCTGTTGCTATTTCTCCTCTTTCATGTCTGATTTTGTTTATTTGGGTCTTTTCTCTTTGCTTCTTGGTGAGTGTGGCTAGTGGTTCATCAATCTTGTATATTCTTTCAAAGAACCAGCTCTTGGTTTCATTGATCTTTTTTATTGTTTTTTTTTTTGTCTCTATGTCATTTATCTCTGCTCTGACCTTTATTATTTCCTTCCTTCTGCTTACATCAGGCTTTTCTTGTTGCTCTCTTTCTAACTCTTTGAGTTGTAAGGTTAGATAATTTATTATCATTGTTGGTTTTTTTTTGTTTGTTTTTTTTGGTTTTTTTGCAGTAGGCTTGTAGAGCTATGAACTCCTTCTCAAGACTGCTTTCACTGTGTCCCATAGGTTTTGGATTGTTGTGTTTTCATTGGCACTTGTTGTCATGATTTTTTTTTGTTTCTTCTTTGATCTCTGTGATAACCCAGTCATTGTTTAACAGTCTCCATGTGTTTGAATTTTTTAGATTGTTTTTATTATAGTTGATTTCCAGTTTTATGCCATTGTGACCTGAGAAGATGCTTAATAGTATATCTATCTTCTTGAATTTGAAGAGACGTTGCCTGTGACCCAATATATGGTCTCTCTTTGGAAATAACCCATGTGCATTTGAGAAGAATGTATATTCTGTGGCTTTGGGGTAAAGTGTTCTGAAGATGTCAATTAAGTCCATCTGATCTAGTGAGTCATTTAGGAATGATGTTTCTTTGCTGATTTTTTGTTTAGAGGATTTGTCCAATGGTGATAGTTGGGTGTTAAAGTCCCCACTATGACTGTATTTCTGCTAATCTCTCCCTTGATATCCTCTAGAAGTTTTTTTTTTATGTATTTGGGTGCTCCTATATTGGGCGCGTATATGTATACTAGCATTATTTCTTCTTGTTGGATTGAGCCCTTTAGTATTATGAAGTGGCCTTCTTTATCTCTTTTTATGTCTTTCACTTTGAGATCTAATTTGTCAGATATAAGTATTGCTACCCCAGCTTTTTTTTTTTTTCATTTTCATTCGCTTGATAAACCTTTTTCCATCCCTTCACCCTCAGTCTGTGTGCATCTTTTTTTCTGAGATGAGTTTCCTGTAGACAGCAGATATATGGGCTGTGTTTTCTTATCCACTCAGTTACCCTATCTCTTTTGATTGGGGCATTTGATCCATTTACATTTAAAGTTATTATTGATAGATAATTATTTGTTGCCATTTTTATTCTTTATCCCTGTGTTCCTTCTTTGTTTTCTTTTTTTTTTTCTTCTTCTTTTTCTTTTCACAGCAGACCCTTTAACATTTCTTGCATTGCTGGTTTGGTGGTAACAAACTCCCTTAGTCCTTTTTTGTCTGTGAAGCTCCTGATTTCACCCTCAATTTGGATTGATAGTCTTGCTGGGTACAGTATTCTTGGTTTCAGACCCTTCCTTTGCATGACTTTGTATATTTCATTCCATTCCCTTTTTGCCTGATGTGTTTCTGTTGAGAAATCAGTCACCAGTTTGATGGGAGATCCTTTCTAGGTAACTTTCTGTCCCACTCCATGTGGTTCTCTGCTCTTTGCCAGGCCTGTCTGCTCCACACCACAGCGATGGGCAAGCAGGCCCTGCTGGGTACTTCTTGTGGGGTCCCCGATGGCTGGCTCATGCCCCTTATTCCTTCATCCTCAGCCACCACCTTGGCTGAAGACAGTTGGGGGCTCCCCGATGGTTCTGGCTCACCAGCCCCCTGGTCCCATCATCTGAAGCCACTACCCCAGCCGAGGCCTGGCCCAGGCAGTGGCTGGGGGGTCCCCAAGCCTCTGACTTGCTGTGCCCACTGGTCCCGGTGGCTGGGGGGTCCCCGATGCCTCTGCTCAACGTGGCCCATCATCTGGTCTTCTGCAGCCACTGCCCTAGCTGAGGCCTGGCCTGGGCGGTGGCTGGGGGGTCCCTGATACCTCTGGCTCTCTGCTCCCCCTGGTCCCGTCCTCTGCAGCTGCCGCCCAGGCCAAGGCCGGGCCGAGGCTGTGGCTGGGGGGATCCCTGATGCCTCTGCCTCCCCGTGCCCCCTGGTTCCGTGGTCTGCAGCCACTGCCCCAGCCTAGGCCTGGCCACCACTGTGCCCCCTCATCCTGTTTTCCACAACCACTGCCCCAGCCAAGGCCCCACGAGGGTGGTGGCTGGGGGGTCCCGATGCCTCTGCTTACCACGCCCCCTCATCCCGTCTTCCTCAGCCACTGCCTCAGCCTAGGCCTTGCCAGGGCGATGGCTGGGGGTTCTTGATGCCTCTGCTCACCACACCCCCTCATCCAGTCTTCTGCAGCCATTGCCCCAGCTGAGGCCTGGCCCGGGCAGTGGCTGGGGGTGTCCCTGATGTCTCTGCCTTCCTGCTCCCCCTGGTTCCATGGTCTGTAGCCACCGCCCCAGCAGGGGCCACCACCGCACATCCTCGTCTGGTCTTCTACAACCACTGTTCCAGCCAAGGCCCGGCCAGGTCGTTGGCTCGGGGGGTCCCAATGCCTTTGACTCACCTTGCCCCCGGTCCTGGTGTCTGGGAGCCCGCTGGTCCTGTCTTCTGTGCTGCCTCCCCAGCCACCTCCAATGCCTGTGCTACACCTGGCCAGACCAGGCCACCTGAGCTGCTGCTGGCTCCGTGACTGCCGGCCGCCATCTTGGCTGGGTCAATTTGCATGCAGCTGCTCTGATTGTCTGGTGGGCATCCCGAAGAAATGGTCAATTTCAATATTATGCTTTTATTAGATTAGACAAGAACTGGTTCCTTTGACAAAAATGTAATGTTATACTTCTAATTGCTCAAATGCTACCTTTATTTTGATTTCTAGTAAAATAATAATTATTGTAGCAAATCCAGAAACAAAGATTGAGGATACAGACACTCAGAAAAGCCAACATTTAACTCCAGAGACCCTATAGTATGTTATATCTCACAGAAAAGCAAGTAGGGAGGTCAAAGGTATTGGTCATTTTGGGTTGGATAGAAAAAAAGAAGAAGCAAACCTATCATATCATCCTACATAATAAAAGTGTAGTATGCAAATTGTCCCCTTGACCGGGAGGTCATTTGGGAATTTGGCCAGGGGTAGAGCTGGCCAGGGGAAGGGAGGGAGTTCCCAGGTGATCCCAGCAACAAGCAACCAGGGGAAGACAGGGGGTACTTAGACAGCAGCCAGCAGCTGCTAGGGACCCTACCAGTGCATGAATTTTGTATACTGGGCCTCTAGTGTCTATTATAGTCATTAAGACAAACACCTGATCTGACAATAGACTGACTGTGCACTATAGTTTTCACACAGTAGAAGAAATAACAACTAAAGAAAAGTCATAATGTACTCATGATAGACTCAGTGTTCAGGATACCCAATAACCCACCAGGAAGGAGCAGAACCCGATGCAAAAGCAAGAGAATTTTGTTTGTGCTATAGCGCGGCTCTGTCTCCAACAATCACCAAAGCAGCGATGGGAGAGAAAGAGAGTGCCAGGAGAGAACAAAGAATTTATAGGGGGGTCTGGGTTGTGGGCAGGGGGAGTGCTCGTGGCCCCCGGTGATTGGTCAGAGGGTCAGGTCAGGGGTTTGGTTACACAGGGAGACTCAGGTCAGTTGCCTCATTTGGACTGAGTCCACTTCTCTGCATTCTCATTGGCAGGTTTGGGCAACTATTACATTCATGTGGCTTTCCTCAGAAAGAGGTCAGGCAGGATACATAGTTACACAAGATGGACAATACAGAACAAAGGAGCAATTAGCAAAGGAACAGTTTGGAGTCCGTCTTGCACTGCCCTTTCACTCATATGTTCCTTAAGCAAAGGCACACCGTCCCAACTTCTTAGCCAGACTCACCAAGGAAATCAGATTCATTTGATGTTTACTTGTGGTCTCCCACCTCAATGCACAGGTGATTAGAGTTATACTGTATTTTCCTGCGTATAAGATGACTGGGTGTATAAGATGACCCCCAATTTTTGAGAAGATTTTTCTGGGTTAAAAAGTCATCTTATCCACTGGAAAATACTATATGTATGTATGTATGTGTATATATATATATATATATATATATATATATATATATATATATATGAAATAAACTTGCTTGATTAGACCTGCTTTCTGATGTAGCTAAACTTTGTCCAGCCCAGTGAAGCAACCCAACTTCTCTTTCAGGTAATTGTCAGCAACACAGCAGTAAATGTCAATACAAAGCAGATTATTATTATAGACTAGAGGCCTGGTGCATGGATTTGTGCTCCAGTGGGGTCCCTTGGCCTGGCCTGTGGGATCGGGCAGAAACTGCCTCTTCCACACCCTCCGAGGGGTTCTGGATTGTGAGAGGATGTAGGCCAGGCCGAGAGCCCCCAACAGTGTACGTTCTGGGCTGGGGAGGGATGCAGGAGGTTTGCCAGCCAGGTAGGGACCACGGGAAGGCTCCAGGGTATGTCCAGCCCATCTCACTCAGTTCTGAACCTCCAGACCCCAGCAACAAGCTAACCTACTCTCAGAGTGTCTGCCCCCTTATGGTCAGTGCATGTCATAGTGAACAGTTGAATAGCTTAGTATATCAGTATATCATTAGCATATTATACTTTGATTGGTTGAACAAATGACTGGAAGAATGGACACAGCATATTAAGCTTTGATTATATAGGATAATGCAGGGAGAACAAGGGTAAAATATTTAACTGCAGCAGTGTTTGACTATATTCTGTGCAGTGAGAAAACATGAAGTAATTTTCAAGGTCCACCATTTCTTACTTCTTTTCAGTTGGTCAAGTTTCTACACTTTCTAAATCTCCATTTTCCTGCTAATGAAAAGAAAATAGGATTCCACAAGTGTCCTATCTACCTACTCCAGGACTTCTGTGAGGATCAAATGAGATGAGGCATGGGAAAATGCTTCACAGACATTTGGTTAAAGTGTGAAATGTTTCCACCTGGCTATAAAGCAAATCATGTTCCTGGGCTGAAGAAACTCCAAGGAGGCTAGTCCTCACTAGGGAGAGGAAGCCAAGTGTTACTACATAACATCATTATCCAGTGTCCATAGCCACCATTTCTGGGCTGGCCTAGGTTATAGGCCCAATTTTGTGCCATGGGATCTTGGCAGCACTGGCTGTGGTTTAGTGGGCTGTCACTACAGGGTGGTGGCAGGTCCTGTGTTCCACTTGGGGGAAGCTGGGTGTTGCTTTGTGGGCACCAGTTCCATGGTGCCGTTTCTCTGTGCTTGTCATGGCAGCTCCTGAGTTGATCGTCTGATCCCTGGTGGTCAGTGTGCATCATAGCCACTTGTCGGATGGACGGAGGAACACTTAGCATATTAGCTATATATATATAGATATATCTCTATATCTATCTATCTATCTATCTATCTATCTATCTATCTATCTATCTATCTGTATAGATAGATAGATAGATAGATAGATAGATAGATAGATAGATAATGAAATATCAGCAGTGGAAGGAATAACGGAAGTGATTTAAGCAGACCTCTGACCCTTTAAGAAATGTTTTCTATAGCCATTCTTAAAACATGACCACCCAGCTACATTAAGTAACTCCAGAAAGAGGGACTCAAACATTTATGAATAAATGCTAATTTTTAGAGATGGGTGTGCATTAATAGGTCTCCTTTGGAGTTGTGCAGTGCACTGTAATCTCAAAGTACTTTCATACATATTATCTCATTGTCTCATCACTACAACCCATGTTGGGACTCAGGGTCATCATTTAGGGCATCTATTCCAATTGTCAGAATTTTAGAAATATGAAATGTAGGCAATTAAGTAAATTTATAATGACCTCAATAGCACACTGTCAAGAATTTAAATGAAATATTCCTGTGACTATTTAGTTTCCTTAAATTTCTCACTTTTTAATAAAAGCAATGTATAGTAAATCTTTCTACCACTAACAATCCAGTTAAATGAAGGTTCAATTAAGATTTTTCTCTATCATCAGCCATTCTTTGTCCATGTCCTCTCACCCACCCCTGAATCCTTATTCTTATTCATGTTTTAGATTTTGCTAGTGGCAGAAGAGAAATATTTGTCTCACTAGGAATATACACATCACACACACACACACACACACACACATTCATTCTTCCCATCTCACCAAACTATTTGAAAACTATCATTTTTTGCCCTAATCAGTTTGGTTCAGTGGATAGAGCATTGGCCTGCAGTCTGAAAGGTCCCAAGTTCATTTCCGGTCAAGGGCATGTACCTTGGTTTTGGGCACTTCCCATTAGAAGATGTGCAGGAGGCAGCTGATTGATGTTTCTAACTCTCTCTCCCTCTCCCTTTCTCTCAGTAAAATATCAATAAAAAATATTTTTAAAAAGTATCAGTTTTCAGTACTTGAAAATTTACCATGTAGACATGCATTTAGTTTAACATTTAAAGCACTTCCAGGTATTTTATTATTATTGGTGTAAACTCTGACAATATAATAAATTTTTTATTTCTACTTTTTTTGTAGGTAGCAATTAAATATTTAAACATAAATTTGATTTAGGGAGTAGAACAGGCTAAAGAAGAGTAGAGAGAAGTGTGAGTTTTTAGCACAGTCTTTTGGAGAAAGGTAGATTTTGTTTTGGGTATCTTTATATTAGAAAAAAGAAGAGGAGCAACAGAGTTGCTCATGGGAAAGGACATCCTGCCAACTTGGCAATGATAACAAGGCAAGTTCTGGGGTAGAAATTCCATATATTCTGCCAGATTTTACTTTTTTATCATTTATTCATCCATCTGATTTACATTTATTGAGTCCCTACTATATGCAAAACACAGTGCTAATAGTGTTGGGGAGGGGAGGCGGGGGGAAAGCTGTTGACCTCCTAAGCAGAAATCGAAAAAGTTTTATAGAAAGGTGTGGACAGTCAAGTCATTGGGATAATTATTTTCAGGTCACCTAAAGAAGCCTTTGAAAACCAGACTAAGTACATAAACTTCTAGTATTAATAGTGCCCTGTTTTGAAACTACATACTTAAGATGAAGACATTTCTGAGGAAACTAAGTTTTTCCTTCTAATAATTTAATGCTCTTCTCTGAAAATGTTACTTCCAGACAAGATTTAAGTAAAATGAATGTTGCCAAAAGGAACCTATATTAGTAATTCTCTACAGAAGCAATATTAATTAGAGAAGCATGTGCCTCTGAATTTATCCAATTTCTATTTCATTTATGGTTTAATTTTTGTAAACAGTTTACTAAGCTATTACAGTTGCAAATGGTTAAATTATTACCATCTGACGACAGCCATGGTTGATAGTACAGAAAAAGATAAAATCTGCTATCTAATCTAATAAAAGAGTAATATGAAAATTGACCCCACTCTGTTACACCCACAAGCCACACCCACAAGCCATGCCCACCAACCAATCAGGAGCAAATATGCAAATTAACTAAGATGGCAGTGCCCAGTTTGCCTCAGCCCCCCAACTGAAGTAGCCTGGCCTGTTAGCCAGGAAGGTGGTGGGGAAGGCAGGGGGGGATAAAGGGGCAGAGCCATCAATCACAGGAACCTGGGAAGGGTGGAGCCAGCCATCTCAGGCATTGGGGGATCTTCTGCTCAGGCCTGCATCCTAGGCCAGAGGCTACAGGCCTGGGTAGGGGTGGAGCTGGGATTGGAGGGGCAGGGGTGGAGCCAGTGTTGGGAGTGAACTACAGAGAAAACACCTTTTCTTACCACTTATTGGCTAAGCTCCCTGTATGCCACTGGTAATATTCTTAGTAACTTGGGTAATAAGAATCCCTAAAGGTGATCTAGGGTTTTTCCACCACACTCCTGGAGAAAAATAATGAAGGTCCACTGCTGGAGGACTAAGAAATGTCATATCCTGCCCTAGCCAGTTTGGCTCAGTGCATAATGCCTCAGCTTGCTGACTGCAGGGTCTGGGTTCAATTCCAACCAAGGGCATGTACCTAGGTTGCAGGCTTCTTCCTGGCTGGGGCTCAGGCCAGAGCTCATGCAAGAGGCAACCAATCAAAGTGTTCTTCTCACTTTGATGTTTCTCTCTGTCTTTCCCTTCTCTCCCACATTCTCTAAAACTCAATGGAAACATATCCTCAAGTGAGGAAAAGAAAGAAAGAAAGAAAGAAAAAAAGAAAGAAAGAAAGAAAGAAAGAAAGAAAGAAAGAAAGAAAGATCATATCTTATGAAAGACACATCTTGAAAATGCTTAAAGAACATTATCATTTTTTCATGGTAAAGGGACTGGAGTCTGCATTAATGAAAACACCTTGGTGGCTGTGATGACTGGCAGTGGCTGTAGCAGTGCAGTGATGGGGCTGGTGGCTTCCCCTGATTAGCCTGGTTGCCTCCCACAAAGGGAGGCCAGACTGTGGCTTAGGGCCCGCTCCCCATGGGGAGCAGGGAGTGGGCCTAAGCCATCAGTAGGACATCCCCTGAGGGCTCCCAATATGTAAGAGGGAGCAGGCTGGGCTGAGGAATCCCCCCCTCCCCCAGTGCACAAATTTCATGCATCGGGCCCCTGGTTTAGTAAATATTAGAGAAAAAGTCTTCATCTTAAAAATAACAATGGGTGTCCTTCTATTATGGCTGGCTTTTGTTGGCCATGAGCCCAATAAAAGGTAGTACCGAATCAATCTGTTGGAAGGTCCAGATTGGCCAGGAGAGCCTGTCACATCAAATTCCCCTTTGTCTCTAGAAAACAACTACCCCAGCTATTCTGACTTCTTTTAACAGGCCTGGCTTTTATGGACTTTGGTGTTAGGTGGATGTTATAGACCCCAGATGCAGTCAACACTGACTATTATGACCATCAATCCCTGTTTGCCC
>PVJC01043231.1:0-14603 GCA_004026665.1 Murina feae
TCTAAGAGATGAGTGATCCCCGCTTCTGACAGCTGCAGGAAATGGGGACATTATTCCTTCAATCATAAGAAGCTGTATTGTAGTTAGCCAACAACCTGAATAGATTTGGAAGAGGACAGAGTTCCAGATGAAAATGTAATCTGGCAGATACCTTGATATCTGCCTTGTATGGCCCTGAGCAGAGGACCCAGCTATTCTGTGCCTGGATTTCTGATCCATAAATCTGTAAAATAATATATGTCTATGGTTTTTAACTGTTTAGTTTATCATAATTTGTTACACAGCAATCCAAAACTAATATAACCACTTAGCATAATACAAAAACATGTATATTCTCTATTAAAAAAAACCCACATAATATAACAAGGAAAAAGACTAATTTTTAAAAATAATCATTTGGTTTACTATGTTGAATAATGTTATAGAAATATGTTCTTGACCAGAGCTTTAACTTAAATATCGAGCCAAAAAGAATGGTCTCAGAGCTGTTCAAGTTTAAAATTACCTGCACTTTCCCTTTTAAAAAATATATACAATATCTTCAATTAAGTGACATGTGGGAACAGATGATAGTTTTCTATTGCAACAGATTGGTAAATTGTGATGGAATAAATTTGAAAATATCAATGTTTTAAAAGCATTCATTTTTATTTCAAGACAACTGAAAATCTTCAGTATGTCAAAATAAATTGTACACTACAGCAGGACAAAGATGTCCACAATTAGATTCTGATTTTTACCCCCAAACTATGACCTGACCCCACCTTATTGTCCTAATCTTATTGATTGTCTAATTATTGTTTCTTCCCTTTTTATGTTCAGACACACCCTTATCCTGCCTTTTCGATGAAGTCTTACCAGTTAAGCAAGACCCAGCTCAATCCTGCTAGGATATCTGCCTTCTTCTTACTATGATCAATAGGACCCATCTCTCCATCCCCACATTTCCAAAAACTGTTGTTGGTTTTATTATGATAGAACATATTGTCATCTGCTTTGTTTTAGATTTATATACTCATGTGCTATCACTCTCACTAGACTGTGAGTTCCAAAATGTCAGGAACTTTCTTTTTCCTGATCCGCAGTGCCTGGCAAGGACTAAACACTTTATTCAAAAATGATTATATCCAAGAACAAGACACACACTATAATTCGCATAATTTAATTTAGGCAAGTCTGAGCTAAAATAAAGTTCTGATGAGAAACATAGAGAGAAATATAGGCTTTTTAAAATGAGAAGAATGATTTTGTTCATAGACTGAGCAGATCTTACAATTGCTAAATGAAATTGGGAGCACAATAAAAGAGATTCAGAACAAGAGGAAGGTCACATTTAAGAACTAGAAATAAAGCATAGTGTGTATAATATTCTTTACACTAGTACATCTACAGTTTCTGCTGTAGCATTTTACATTATTCAAAACTTTTTATCACTGCTTATGACAATATTTGCCTCCTGTATGAATTCATTTTCAGTACAGTCTTGTTCTGTGGTTGAATTTGAAAGATATTCTAATTTAAGATTATCAGAATTGTACAGAGGACCTATTGACTGAAAACAGTTAGGAAGTTTCACACTTATGAATTTCAAAATACCTCCAACAAAACTAAAATCACTATAAGCCCAAGGGAAATATAAGATATTATGTACTAGTAACAGTCTACTATCTCTAGCTCATATGCAATTATTTTACACTTCCTGAAAGCAATGTTGATGTACTTCTATAAAATACAAATCATAGCAAGGCTGGTTGAGACATTCCATTCATTCAGTTAACTAGTTACTGACCATGTAGCATATACAAGACAGCCTCATCCAATATAATAAAAGGGTAATATGCAATAAACCGAAGGCAGAACAACCGAACAACCAAAGTATAATATGCTAATGATATGCTAAGGCGGCTCAACCACTTGCTATGGCATTCACTGACCACCAGGGGGCAGATGCTCAGACTGGTAGGTTAGCTTGTTGCTGGTATCTGGCCTATTGGGACTGAGCCAGACATCCCCTGGAGCCCTCCTGTGGTCCCTCCCCAGCCCAATCGTGCACCTTGGGGTCTCTCAGCCGGGCCTCACCCTCTCACAATCCAAGACCCCTTGGGGGATGTCAGAAAGCTGGTTTCAGCCTGATCCCACAGGCTACTCCCCTTGGGACGGCGCCAGACACAGGCTTATGGCTGGTGAGTACTGCTACAGCAGCTCGAGCCTCTCCTGATTGGGACTAATTGGGCGTGAGCCTACAGCAGGCACAGTGGGGCTGGGATGAGCAGGGGCAGCAGGTAGGAGCTGCAGGTGTCATTGGATTGCCGATTTCAGCCAGATCCCTACAGGCCACCCAGAGGAACCTCACCTATGCACAAATTTATGCACCAGGCCTCTAGCACTCTATGAAGGATACAAATATAAGGAAGGATAAGAGGAAGAAAACAGAAAGTTAATTATATCTATGCCAGGCTCTACATCAGAACAGTAATGATAATGATAGCTAATACTTTTATTATGTGTAGATGTATTGTGTTTATATGTGTGACATCATTTAATCTTTAAAACAAATCTTTGAGTTAAGTATTACTATTTATTACTATTTTTTCCATTTTTTAGATGAAGAAATTGCTGCATAGAGATTAAGTTACTTGTTACATGTCATAAAACTATGAATTTCAAAAGTGAAACTTGAATTTATCAGCCAGACACTTTGTACTTGGCCTCTTCAGTACACACTCCTTGGTGGTTTACTATCTCCATTTTACTAAGCAGAAAGTTGAGATTTAGAGAGATTGAAGAGATTTCCCTAAATCATGTCCCCGATTGATGACAGTCAGCATTAAAAGTCAGATCTGCCTGATGCCAAGTCTTCCCTGACTCCTCTATTTTACCTCCAAAACAACATGAGATGCAATATTAATGAAACATATTCAAATTATATTCTGACTCTTCCACTATTTAAATCCAACTGCATTTCTTTCTGGCTGTGTGACATTAGGCAAGTCATTCAACCCCAGACTATTTTGGTTCCTCACTTGTAAAATGAGTTTAATAATACTTTGTACTTGAAATAACTATTTGGAAGGTTGAATTTGATAGATAAAGCAATTGAATAGTACTTAGTACAAACTTATTATTATCATTATTCATTCCTATTATTATCTGTAAATTATTGTATTAAGGAGATAAAAATTATATATATATATATATATATGAATACTACTACCACTAATAAATTAACACTTTTTCAGCATTATCTCACCACAACAGCCTCATTAGGTAAATACTGTTGTCATCATTTTACAGATAATGAAAGATAAGTTTCAAAAAGTTAAGGAAGTGGCCCAAAATTATCCAGCCAGTGAGTGGCAGGACAAAATATCAAACCTGAGCTTCTTGACTCCAAAGCTGACAGGGTAGTATGTGATCTGTGTCAAAAGAAAGCGCAATCCAAATACTGTAGAACTCAAAGAATGCAGATGACTTTTGCTTACATGATTGATAAGGGTTTCCCTGGGTGAGCTGACATCTGAGCTAATCTGTGAAGGTAGGCAGAGTTTCAGCAGGTTAGAAGTAAACCTTCAGAAGGACAAAACACACTCACTTGGAACAAAAGGAACAAAGGTCTTCAGCCAGGGTATCCATCTGACATTGTAGGGAAGCAGTAGAAGATAGAGCTAGAAAAGATAAACAATACAATTTAAAAAAGTGGGCAAAGGACCTAAATAGACACTTTTTGAAAGAGGACATGCAAAAAGCCAATAGACATATGAAGACATGCTCAAAGTCACTAGTTATCCGAGAGATGCAAATCAAAACAACAGTGAGGTACCATCACCCACCTGACAGAATGGCTATCATCAACAAATCAATGAACGCTAAGTGCTGGAGAGGATGCGGAGAAAAAGTAACACTCGTGCACTGCTGGTGGGAATGCAGACTGGTGCAGCCACTATGGAGAACAGTATGGCCTTTCCTCAAAAAATTAAAAATACAACTTCCATTTGACTCAATAATGCCACTTCTAGGAGTATATCCCAAGAAAACAGAAACACCAATCAGGAAGGATATATGCACCCCTATGTTCATAGCAGCACAATTTACAATAGCTAAGATTAGGAAACAGCCTAAATGCCTGTCAGCAGGTGAGTGGGTTAGAAGACTGTGGTACATCTACATAATGGAACACTACACTGTTGTAAAAAAGAAGGAGTTCCTATCATTTGCAACAGCATGGATAGACCTGGAGAGCATTATGCTAAGTGGAATGAGCCAGTCAGAGAAAGACAAATATCACATGATCTCATTTATTTGTGGAATATAAAGAACATTATAAACTGATGAACAAAAATAGATACAGAGGCAAAGAAGCATAGGACAGGCTGTCAAACTCCAGTGGGAAGGCAGGGGAGGGTTGAGGGCAAGAGGTAAGATATCAACCGAAAGGACTTGTATGCATGCATATAAGCCTAACCAATGGATGCAAGACACTGGGGTAGGAGGGGAGAGGGCATGTGCCAGGGGCAGGAGAGGCTGGGGGAAGGTTAATGGGGGAGAAAAGGAGACATATGTACTACTATTTGTAATACTTTATTCAATAAAATAAAATTTTAAAAAAAGAGAGTTAATGTAAACTCCATGAGTACAGCGTCTGTGCTTCTAGACCTGTGTTATTTAATACAGCAGCTACAGGACACATTCGGCTTCTGAAATGTGGCTAGAGAGCCTTAGCTGATTTGGTTCAGTGGATAGAGAGTGTCAGCCTATGGACTGAAGGGTCCCAGGTTTGAATCCAGTCAAGGACACATACCTGGTTTTGGGATCGATCCCCAGTAGAGGGCACAGGAGGCAGCAGATAAATGATTCTCTCGTTGATATTTCTATCTCTCCCTTCCTCACTGAAATCAATTAATATATAAATTCTATTTTTTAAAATATTTTATTGATTTTTAGAGAGAGAGGAAGAAAGAGGGGAAAAGAGAGAAACATTGATGTGAGAGCAAAACATCAATCAGCTGCCTCCTGCACTACCTCTACCTGGGATGGTGCCCAGTATCAGGAATGTGCCCTGACCAGAAATTGAACTGGCAACCTTTTGGTGCAGGGGACAATGCCCAACCAATTGAGCAACACTGCCAGGGCTAAATTCTAGTTATTTTCAATTGATTAAAATTTAAATCTATAAACTGATATCCAATTCAGTTATTGAGAAAATTTAAGTATGTTGGAAACTACTTAGATATGTGGGTCTACTTTTTCAGCTGTATATCTTGTTAAATCTAAATACCAATCAGGGATTCTCAATGAAAAGTTATCATCTAAGTTAAGATGTGATATAAATATAAAATATGTATTGGATTCTTAAAATCTTTAAAAATAATATAAAGTATAAATATCTCATGGATAATTTTTAATATGCATTAGATTTTGATATTTTATATATTTTTATATGCTGGATTAAATAAAATATTGCATTTAAATGAAGCTTACATATTTATTTATTTATTTATTTTACCAGACTGTTTTTTGTTTTTTAATAGTTTTGTGTGTTATTTTAATCCTCACCTGAGGATACTTTTCCATTGATTTTTAGAGAGAGTGGAAGGGAGTGGGAGAGACAGCTGTGTGAGAGAGACACATCAATTGGTTGCTTCCCACACATGCCCCAACAAGGACTGGGGCTTGAGTCTGCAACCAAGGTATATGCTTTTGATGGGGATTGAACCCAGGACCCTTCAGTCCATGGGCCGATGTTCTAGCCACTGAGCAAAATCTGCTTGGGCTCCCAGGCTGTTTTTGTTTGTTTGTTTATTTTTTTATTGTTGATAGTATTACAGATGTCTCTCACCTCCCCACCCTCCTTTGTTACTAATTTATTTTTACTTTTACAATAAGGCTATTGAAGAAGTTAAAATTACATTTGTGACTCACAATATAATTCTATTAGAGGTGTTCTAGTCTATTCCTGGCACACCGTAGACACTCGATAAAATACTTTTTAACCAAAGACAGTAAGAACCAGACTGTCACCTCAAAGCGAGGCTGAGAATTTCATAATTTTTTCAATAGACAGGAGGCCCACTGAAATTTCCCGGTGGAAGAAGTGATATGCTCAGAATGCTATAGGAGGCTCCATCTGGAGAAGTAATTAAAACAGAGGAGAAACTGAACTTAGGTTAGAAGTATGTTGCAATATTAAGCAGGGCCTGTACCCACGTCCCCCAAATTTTTCCAAAGCAATTCAGCTCAGTAGCATCACATTGTATAAATGTTCAACATGTCTTAGCAGAATGCTGAACACTCTTGCAAGTGAAAGGCAATTCCTACTTGAGTCAAACCTTACGCCTCTGTGCATGTAACTCCATCATTGTTACTTTTAAAGAGAATCAAAGTCAGAATCCATGTGGTTATCTCTGAGAAAAGTCCCTTTATTATAGTAATGACCTGCCAAATAGAGCTTCGTATCATAATTTTGAAATACGCACAGATGAAACTACAGGCATGAAGAAGCCTGAATATCACTCCATCCTCTGCCCAGTAGCCAAATTTTTATTTCTATCGGATATCTGATGGTGTCATTCCATGTTGAACAACTTTAATGCTATATTATACTTAAAGGACAAAATCCAAACTCAAATTAACAACCTTTCCCCAACTAATCCTATTTAGCTTTAACTCCCCAGTTGGCATCTAGAAACTCTAACTCATTCAGGTATCTGTCAGTAGTGAGTGACAGTAATCCAATCCAAACTCATCTAAAAATTGGTTGGTTCTCTCAGTAAATTTCAATAAATAGATACATGAACAGATAGGTGAAGGGCTATCTCAGTTCTGTTGCTATCTGAGTGCTGGTCTCATTCACTTTTGCTGCGGACATATTTGCTCCATATGGCAATAAATGTCTATCATCAGTCCCTACTTCACTTTCTACGCCTTGATCAAAACTTCAAGCACATTTTTCTTCATGTTAAATAAATAAATAAATAAACAAATAAATAAATAAATAGTACACGTGGAGGAACTGTTCTACACACTTACTTATATTGAGTAATTTCATCCACATGAAAACCCTGTCATCATCCTCATTTTGGAAATGAGGAAACGAAAGCACAGAAAGATGGAGTAACCCCCTCAAGATCACCAACTTTAGAAGTGGCAGGACTGGAATTTGAAGTCAAGTCCACAGACTCTGGCATCCAAGCAGCTCTTCTGTGGCCAAAGCAAAAGTAATTTTGATTGGCTATGCCTAAGTCATTGGCCCACCCTCATAGGGGATTGGGCTATGATTGATGTTCCACCAGAAACACAGGACATGACTGGAGTAGGAGTCGCAAGGAGTGCTGGGCAGATCAAAACAACAGGGTCTGATAGAGATTCTTCTATGTTCCAACCACAATGAACAGGACAGGTCAGTCTTTGCTAAATTTACTATGCACTCGCGTGCCTCTGTAATCCGCCTTCACTTCCACCTCCACTCCCCAACTCTGTTCCTGGAGACCTGCTGTTTATCAACCAATGAGGCCAAGCTTAAGCAATGAACTTAATCAATATATCTCCACTCCCTACAGGAAGAATAGCTCCCTATTTCCTGTGTCTTCCTTTGGTGTCCCAATGAAACCCAGCATCAGCAGGGCAAATGGAATTTCTCTATGGAAGCCTTGTGATTTCTGATCCTTTAAAAGGAGTCAGTGATGGCAAGACTCAGTCAAGATTCAATAAAATATACCTTCCCCACTTTTTTCCTCCACATAGTCATAACTGTTTCTTTGGATCTTTTCATTTTCTTGTGATTCATGCTATCCCACTCCGCCCCTGGGTTCTCACCGATACCATGCATTGGTGATAGCTTCCTCTCTATGCTCTCTTTTGTCCCAGTGTTTTCTGCATTTGACTGTATTTTCTTAAGCGCAGACTCTGGCATGTTTTTAAGTGTTCTGTCTCTGACATACACTCTGAACATGCCCCCATTATGGTGCTCATTTCATTGATTTATAGTTTTTTTGTTCTGATGTCTGTCTCTCCTATGAGACTGTGAGCTCCTTAGATGTGGATTATGACTTAAATCACCTTGTTATCCCTGATGCTGAGAGATTTAGTCACAATAGGTACTTAGTGAATCTATTTCCTTGAGTTGAGGAAACAAAAAGAGAAATGGTGAAAATGGGAAGGAGGGAAGAAATAAGGAGAAAGACAAAAAAATGTAGATTATTCCACTGTCTACATTTATTTTCTTGAGAAAGAGCAAAAAGGAAACAACATGTTCAACTCAAATAACCTCCTTTAAAATTTATCACAGTGAAAAAAATTAAATCAGTGAAACAATGAAGCAATTTCTGCTGTTGACTAGGAAAGAAAATTCTCAGAAACAAACATTTTCCTTAAAACCTTGGGCACATTTGCATTTATTTTACATGACAACTTGAAGCTATCATGGTGATACAAGAAAATTGAATTGATTGAAATAAATCTATTTTTCTCAGGGCACAAAAAGTATTTAGAAGACAGGATTGTGCATCTAATCATTTTGTCCTAACCTCAGTCTAGCCTCCAAACAGAAGATTGGTTGGTCATTGGACCATGTTTGGAATCAGCATTGATCTTGATATCACTGACTTTGTTGCCCATTCTCTTCTCTTGTTCTTCCTTAGAGTGGTGTGGTCAAAAATGGTTGATGGCTGAATCTCTGAGCAAAAGAGCTCACTTACTCACAAATATATTCTCATTGGCACATGTTTCAAAGTACCTGTTTCTAACCCTTCAGAACAAGTATTGTGAGAAATAATTTCCTATGAGTAAAATCTGTAGCTCACTCCATTACGAAGATAATGCAAGCATTTAACACGGAAGAGTGCTTAAAAGTGGATGATTTTGGTTCAAATACTGATTCTACCACTTTATTGTCTGACCAGGGGCAAGCTATAGACTGTTTCCTCAATTATACACAGAGATAATAGCACTAACCTCATATGGTTATGATGATTAAATGGACTAGGATTTCTAAAGTACTCATATACTAGTGTCCTTATGTGTTTGTTAAAGAAATAAAGTAAATTCAGCAGAAACTTATAAGGTATATAAATACCTTTGAAACATCACTTAGAAGTAGTACTGAGTAAAGAGCAAACAGAACAAACTACAATTACATGCATCTATAAGATACATATGAAGTAGTAAGTAATAATCTAAAATTTCTTGAAAATTTTACTGTTGGTATAAATGTTTTATGGTTTCTTCAGTCAATAGGATACTGCATTAAAAAGTATTTCACTGGATAAACTTCAAAAAAAAAAAGAAACATCATTTCTTATAAAGCCAGTTGTCTTATCTAAAATTAAGTTTAATGTTTCCAACAACTCCATGAAATACTGCTTAAAACCTTTTAAGTCAACTATTAATTGCATTAAGTGTCCTAGGAGTGTGGTGCCATGCACTGTCACAGAAACTAATTCTAAGTTCCATAAATCCTACAAAAAATGTGAAAGTACTCAGAGATCAATAAGTGTTGTGCCCCCTAAACTCATCACTTTCTTCTCAGATGCCTGTCCCTGTCTAGGGACAAAAGATTACAACAATCAATTCTTAAACAATGGATAATAGAGATATTATAATGACTGTGACCTGTGTTGCTTATTTTCAAAACGTTCATGAGACTCACATTTCTGAGTAAAATCTTATGAAATCAATGCAGAAAAGAAAGAGTTGGCCACAGAACATCACATCTACCTGCCTTAATCAAAGTATTATCGTAAATTCTCAGCTGTTTTCAATGCTAATTGGATGTTTAGAGAAGCCCTCCAAAACCCAGAGAATTTTCCCCTTCCCTGTATTTTTGGGAATACACTTGAAAAAAAAATCTAAATACTACTAAAGAAAATCACATGATTAGTGGGCCCGAAAACATTAAATTGAAAACAACATGGCCATGTTCTTGAGAAGTGAATAAATATTTTTTCATCAGTACTGTTACAAAAGCACAAAAGTAAAGAGGGTGAAAGGTTCTGTACACTTCTGCATTGAAAGTCCCCAATTATTACAGGGCAGTCATTTCCTAAACCTATTCTCCCATCTGCACTTATCCTTCCCCCCACAGGAATCATCACTAAGATAATTCATATTCTTGCCAAATATGCTACTCCTGGGTTTAACCATTTAAATGGAGAATTGTGCAGCTACAGTAAGATGAAGCAAACTATGTAAAACAAAGATGAGCCCTGACCGGTTTGGCTCAGTGGATAGAGTGTCGACCTGTGGACTGAAGGGTCCCAGGTTTGATTCTGATCAAGGGCATGTACCTTGGTGTGGGCACATCCTCAGTAGCGGGTGTGTAGGAGGCAGCTGATCCATGTTTCTCTCTCATCAATGTTTCTACCTTTCTAACCCTCTCCCTTCCTCTCTGGAAAAAAAAATCAATAAAATATATATAGAAAAAGAAAAGATGAAAACTTGAGGAATACCTAAGGCACAAACTCACTGACTTGGTAATTAAAAGTGCTTAAGGGAAAAGAAAAATTTATTGGAGGCATACAGGGTTATCTCCTGAAAATCCAAGGTCAAAATATGCAGCTGGGCCTTGTGAGAGACTCCAACCAAGAACAGGAAAGTCAGGAGGAGCCAACACAGCTGTGATTTCCCACATATTGTTTTCTCAGGGAAGCAAAGTCTCACATCCCTCTTTCTCTCTGTAGACTGGCTTCATTCTTCAATCTTGACAGGGACCCACTCTCTAAACTCTGTTTACAAATAGATTGCCTGAATGCCAACATCACAAATTCCTGGGGGAGAGAATTCGAATAAAGGGGACAAGCTTCCAGACTGGTTCTCTTGACCCAGTAAATGTTGGCCATTGCAGATATGAAAATAGTGTTCAATGGGGTTCATGGCAATAGTCTACACCAAGAGTTGACAACTTTTTTTTCATAAAGGGCCATGCAGTAAATATTTTAAGCTTTGGCATCCAAATGTTCTCAGTCAAAACTATTCAACTCTGCTCTTGCAAACCCAAGCAGCCATAGAGAATACATAGAGAATACATAGAGAATGAATGGGTGTGGCTGTATTCCAATAAAATGTTATTTAAAAAAAAAAATAGGTATTGGGCCAGATCTTTTCTGCTTGATATAATTTGCTGATCCCTGGTCTGCAGCTACACTATGTACAGAAGAGACTTTTAAAAAGGAGGGAGGGGGCACATGGAAAGTTTGCCAGCAGTATACATACTCAGTATACACTGAGCATGGGAATCAGAGACTTATAATATGGTGGGGAAACCTAATCATGGCTGAACTATTGACTACTAAGTCATTAAAGCATCAGCATCATATTCAGAAAAAGGCTTTTCATTCTATTAACAAAATTCCCATAGCAGGAACATGCCTGTATCCCCTCAGGATAGACAGGGAAGAAAGAGCTCAGAAGGAAAGTGGCCATTTTAGCGGATTGGAGTTGGAATAGAGAAAATCACGCTATTGTGGGAGAGGCAAATTTTCAGAAATATATACCTGACAAACTCATATGTAGTTACAGCTCTGCTGGGAATTGTATGTTGTAGGGAAAGTGGTAGATAAACTCACAAGGTGAAGTTGGAAAACAATGCAGTAAGCTATTTTCAAGTCTTATTTTGAGCAAGAGAGAAAAAGAGGATATAAATCTTGCATGAAGCAGTATTCTGAAATGGTATTCTATCCATTATAGCAAACCAGATACTCAGTGTCTAATAGCACCTGAAACCAGGTGTGATAAGAATGACGAGAGACAAGTACCACCAGAACAGCCACCCCAATAGCACTGGAAGAGCTATAGGCAACAGCTAAAAAGCATGTTTATTTGATACTTTCCATAAGCATCTAATGTGACTCAAGGGGCTCTGCAAGAAAGCATATGCTTTTAAAAAAAAAAAAAAGTTGTTTTGATTGATTTTAGAGAGAGAGCAAGGAAGAGGGAGAGAGAGAAACACGGATCATCTGCCTCCTGCACACCCCCACTAGTGATAGAGCCTAAAACCCAGGCATGTACCCTTACCAGGAATTGACCAGGTGCCCTCTGGGTGCATGGGACAACATTCAATCAAATGTCCCACACTGCCCAGGGCTACATATGCTTTCGTTAGCACCCATTGCTGCCCAGACGTGGTAAGCAAGACCCATCTTGGCAAACACTGGAGGAGAGAATCAGAGATGGGTTTCAGTGACCTCTCTTAGCAGCAGTTTTCCTCTGCACCCTCCGTGGCTTTCATGGATTCACTCTTGTGCAGTTATCTCCTTGGCAGGACTGCTCTTCCTCTCTCCGCCATGCAGACAGGCAGGAAAAGAGAGGGTGGTGGCCACTACTGAAGGAGGTGGATATTATAATTTCTTTTTTTAAAGCAATGAGTATTTGATATTAAAATTAAAAAAAATAATGGCTTCCAAATATGTTTTCTACAATCTGGAGGCAAAATGGCATAAGGGCTAAAAGCAAGCTCAGGTTTTGTGCTTTAACACCAGCCAGCAGTGGCATTCTGAGTTAGTTATCCTCTCAGCCTCATTTTCCTCAAATGAAAAATGGGAAATAAGAGAAACTACTACCTCATCGAATTACCATGCCTTTTAAATGTGATAAAATGTGTAAAGAGCTGAGCTTAACAAACTTGTGCCTACCATAAATGTTCGCTATTCTAATTACGTAATGTCAGCAAACAGGTAGCTAGAGAGAAGTTAAAGAGACATGAAGCTGTCATTGTGCTGATGTGAGACAGGCTCAGCTGCTGAAGGTCCTTTCACTACTCCTGGAGCCATTTTATACAAAACTCCAGAGTCTTGGTTCTTCTGATAGAACAAAAATGGTAATAACTAGTTTCCTCTGTCATCGTTTTACATGATTACCAATATGTGTTAAGTTTCCTTTACCATGTCAAAGGATTCCTTTGGCGCTAAAGAACATTTAATTACTCCATTATTTAGCCAATAGGCCCTCTATAAGGGCAGCCAATGGTACTCACTTGAGCTATAATTATGACAGAAATACTGGCCCTCTTCTCCTTGGGATTACTGTTTGATCCACAGGTATGTTCTGTTGCAGAGTGTTTTGGAGTTTGTCTGTTTTGGGGGGAAATGTGTTCACTTTTTTGCAGTAAAGATGAGCTCAAGTTTCGTATTCATCTTTTTGCTGCACAGATTTGTCCTGTGTCTGATATTTCAGTCCACAGACTCATGAGGGAACAAAAGGAGGTAACTTTCTTTTTCCATAAACAAGCTTAGTTTCTATCTTGAGACCCACTCTGTCAGGTAGTTAAAAGGTAATCTTGGTTGGTTTGGAGTAAACTCCCCATCTCCTCATGTTTTTGTTTGTTTGTTTGTTTGTTTGTTTTGTTTTTTCTTTTGCTCTTTTGTGCGGAGTTTCATCTCCTTCCTTGGACTTCACAGCATTAAACTATCTGGACAGGAGAACTGTCTGGTCCCTGGGACCTATCTCTCCACTCTGACATTCACTGAGAGATTCATTATCACGTTGTCTCCTCCACCATTACTATGCTGTATGCCAACAACTGCAGGCTTATCCACTTTTCTATTTGATACACAGCTGCACAGTTATCCTTCCCTCAAGACCTCATCCAGTCTACCTCTCAGCTACTATTTGCACCTTTCCCAGATTTACAAAAAATTGCCTACCCATTCTGAGACTGTCCAACACCCCTGGAAACTCTCTTGGAGATGTGACATCATGACAATGCAGGAAAACCTGTAAGGCTGCTGTGTCCAGGGCCCCAGACAACAATGGTACACAGGTCTCCATGGGAATTCTATTGATCTTGTCAACTCAAGAAGGTGTGTGTGTGGGGGGGGGGGGTGGTGTCCTCTCAGAGAGCATACCTGCAAATCCTTCTACTGCTTTTATTCCCTCGGTGTCACTGTATTCCACTTCTCTAGAGCTTTTCCCTTTCTCCTCAGGTCATAGAATTTTCATCTCTACTGTTGAAGGAAAAATTTGTATCAGAAAGTATTTACCTAATTCTATTGTTTTATTCAAGGTCCTTAGCTTCTGTAGCTCAAAAGTAACTTTGTTTCTTTATTTTATCTACTTGGGGAGCTCATATGTAATGTCTAGATATTCCAGTGAAATAGTGCAAAATAAATTCTCAATTTTGAAAGAATGTCAACTTATTATTCTGTTACAATGTGAAGAGTCAGAGTTTTCTTTGAGAAAATGGGGCAGGAGTGAGAATACTTGCAGTAATAGGAGCCAAGTACACATGCTCATGTCAAGATCATGATGGAATGTTTTCTCAGCGCTTAGTCCAGTAATTTCTGTTCTCTTAAATCACTTTGGTAATTTGTTACAATAACCCTGGGAAATGTATACACCAGTTACACTCAGCACCTCCAAGGTTGCTCATCTGAAAGGATATACAACGCCCAGAAATTGGCTTATATCGTCTAAGCTCTCTTAACAGTTATTAATTTTCCAGAGAACTGAAGAAAGCCTTAGACAAAGCCAGTGAGCTAATATTAACAACTTCTCCTTGGGGTTACATTGCCTAGAGCGCTGTGCTGAGCCTTAAGTCATCTGAGGAAGATAAGAGGTGGAAGAGCCATCTAGAATACAGCTGGAGTTGCTTTTTTTTTTTTTTTTTTTTTTTG
>PVJC01043232.1:0-14605 GCA_004026665.1 Murina feae
ATGTCACATAGATTTACATGAGCCATTCCAGGGCTACGTGCTGCTACCATGAGCTCTATGAGAGTTTTTATACCTAATAATACTTCCAAATTGCTATCATGAATCCCAATGTCCACTGAACCTGCAGTCAAGCAGATTCCTTGCCCTCCATGAAGGCTGTGCGATGAGCCCAGGCCAGCACCTGCAACCAGACACCTGCTCCCACCCAGTGCATCTGAATAGCTCTGAGCACAAGGAATCTAGCCCAGGCAGCACCCAGATGAATCCTGGGCTCATTGAAGCACGAGAACCACGACTCTAGAATGCTTTCCTACTGGGCCTTTCATGTAGTTTACTATAGAGTTACCAGGCCTCATTGTACCAATGCCTGCACTTACATAAACAGTAAAATGCCAGAGATACTAAAGCCAAGTGTTTATAATGCATGGCGATGTGCTTCCACTGGCCCTATGGTGAGCATTCTCTGTTTTGGTTTTGAAAAAGCATTTCTTAAAAGCAATAAAAACAGGTTAAATGAACTGTTATAAATAAGCTTTCTACCATATAAAATATATTCTACTTCAATCCAAAGATCTACATTTTAAAACTCTACCATGAAACTGGTTATGCTTTATGTTATGGGCTGAATGGTATTCCCCCATATCTGCTGAATTCTTAACCCTCAGTACCTCACAATGTGACTGCATTTGGGGATTGGGACCTTAAAGAGGTGATTAAAACAAAATGAGGTCCTTGGGATGGGCCCTAATCCAATCTGCCTGGTGTCTTTATAAAAAGAAGAGAGAAAGTCCTGGCTGGGTGGCTCAGTTGGCTGGTATGTCATCCCCTTCACCATAAGGTTGTGAGTTCAATTCCATCAGGGCATGTACCTAGGGTGTGGGTTAGATTCCTGGTTGGGGCACGAATGGGAGGCAACCAATCAATGTTTCTCTCACATCAATGTTTCCCTCTCTCTCTAAAAGTCAACAAAAACATATCCTCCAGTGGGGGTTAATTAGAAACATGCACACCCACACACAGAGAGAGGAATCAACTATGTGAAGACACGGGTAGAAGACATCTGAGCCAAGGAGAGAGGCCTCAGAAGAAACTAGCCCTGCAGACACCCCGATCTTGGACTTCTGGCCTCCAGAATGGTGAGAAAATAAAATTCTGTCATTTAAGCCACCGAGTCTGTGGTGCTTTGTTACAGCAGCCCTAGAAAACTGATACACTTTACGACAGCTATAGTAAAGTGGGGAAAAAAATACAACTAGTTTATTAACAGACTTGTATCTGACACACTACATCTCACAGACATTATTATGAGAAACCCCTGCCGTGTGTGCCTCAAAGGTCAAACCAATTCCGATGGATACAAACCTATACAGTTTCAGGGTCCAGCAGAGAAGGGCACATATGCGTATGGATGGCGTCCCACGGAATTCTCGGGAAAGAACCGCTCTGGCTTGAACTCCTCAGGGTCTGGGAAGTACTGTGGGTCTCTATGCAGTGCGTAGGGAATGATGAGTATTTGAGAGGCTTTCACAACGTTGTATCCCCCTGTCAGGAGACAGTCGATATGTCATGAGAACAGAGCAAGACAGACACACAGAAGAGTCCACTCTCCCCACTCCTTTCATGAAACAATTCTCACCAACATCACAATCTTCATTAAGATCACGGGCAATTATAGGCACAGAAGGAAACATACGAAGGGTCTCCTTAATAACACACTCCAGATATTTAAGTTTCTTCAGGTCTTCTAAGGTGACAGGGCGATCAGAATTCCCTGATTAAAGTAAATACATGAAATAAAATAAATGGAAACTATTTGGGCTGGGTGGATAAGACATCAAAAAAAAGTATATTATAACATCAATACACTGAATGTTAAATACCAATAGCTAAAGTAAAATTCTTAATAGTATAATCAACATAAAGTGAGACAATAATGCTAAGTAAAAAAAATAGATACCAAAGGTCACATGTTGTATCATAAAATTTGGAGGAAGTACTCAGAGTAGACAAATCCATAGAGACAGAGTGTAAATGAGGTGTTGCCAGGGGCTGGAGGAAGAGAAAATGGGGGGTGGCTGACTAATGATGTAGGGTTTCCTTCTGGCTGCTGAAATGGGTTGGAATTAGATGAAGATGACAGTTGCATAACATTGTGAATGCATGAAACTATAAGTTTAAAACATTTAATTTTGAATTCTCAGAGCCTCTTCCAGAAGTGTATGTTCACTTAGGTCAGCTTCTTGGACTCTCTCCCTATCTTGGCCCACAAACGACCTCCATTCCCACCTCAAAAAGAAATCCAAGTGGCTTCTCGGTCTTGCCAAAGGGAGAAAAAACACAGCAAGAGGCAACTGAACATATTGAGAAAGAAAAAAATGAGATAAACCAACTCAATGAACAAGCCAGTGAGAAGATTCTGAAGGCAGACATGTAACAAATCCTGCAAACCATTGTTTCTCAGAAGAGGTAGGAATTGAAGGCCCAAATCCCAACTTTTTGAACACAACATTTGCAACCATCTCTATGCCTGCATTGCTTGGGGAGATGGATGGAAAGACACTGTGCTATTTAACCAGAGTTGAAGTACAGAATTAAAACATAAAAATTCAGGTCACAGAACAGATTTTTATTTTGATGAAAACCCTTCCTTGGAAAATAATTGCACCCAAAGAATTTCACCTGCGTGCAAGCTGTGATGCATTTTCAAAGTCCACGAAATACCCAGAAAGGATTTGATGAAATGTTCAAATCTAATGCAGGGTAACGCCAGCAGGAAGAGGCTGAGAAACAAAAATCTGGTTTATGGCCATTCGGATGCAGGTGCAGAGACGTTGGGAGAGGTCATCGAAGGTGGTATGTGCCAAAATCCAATTCATTACTAGTTGCCTCCTCATATGGAAGATGAAGAAGAGGAAGGAGAAGAGAAGAAGATGATGATGGAGAGGGAGAGGGAGAGGGAGAAGATTGAAAGATACTAACGAATAAGCTGATGAGGATGAAGGACAGTGACTAAGGAACACGGATGGACTCCAACCTGCTTTTTAGTTTCCTCCAGGCGCAGGGAGCAAGTTACAGTCTGGGGTTTGTTTTGTTTTCTTTTACTCTTAGGCTCAATCATTCTGCTCTTGAAGTGTTTTCTCTCTCTTACATCCTGGTTCTCATCTTATTTGGGGAGAAATACCTTGAGCAGAATACAGTGGGAAAAGAATCTCTAACGCTTTCTGTTCCAAATTCATTTTTTTTTTACTTTAAAAAGTATTTTTATGTTTTTCATTTATTTCTCTTTCTTTATTAAGGTATTATATATGTGTCTCTATCAATGCCTTCCCCCCTCTATGCCCCCACTCATGCCCTCACACCTGTGGTGTCTGTATCCATTGGTTAGGCGTGTATGCACGCATACAAGTCCCAATTCACTTTTATCCCTTCCTGACTCAACAAACACTATATGGAATCAGTGCCCCTGTGCTTATATTGCTCCGCTGGAGGCTGGAGGCTCAGCCCGAGCAGTAGTGCATGTAATTCTAGCTTTTTCCTCCTTTCTCTGTCCATTGAGCACAGAGATTACACTGTTTCTCTGTGAATGTGGACAGTTAGCATTTACCAACATGTTCCTGTCTACTTTCTCTTGTATGGAACAGTTTTAAACTAAAAAAATTAAAAGGGTTTGCACAAGGTCAGAGGTAGGTATGAGATGTTTGGGTTAGTCAAGTGGGCATTTTGACAACAAGGCTTCCCCTTTGGTATGTTTCATTGTGATGTTTAATGGACTTCCTTGCAGTTTAAGATGATACTTTTAAAATAAAATTATCTCCTAATAATGGCCTGGGCTCTGAGACTCAATGGGACAATAGCAGACCTACAGAATCTTATTTGGAATCGTCATTCTCTATTGTATTTTGTTCCTGTTTATTTAATTTTCTTTTGTTTGCTTCACTGGAAAGAAAAGATAATACTCAATTTCAAACATGAAAAGTGTACCAGTTGCTTTCTTATACTGAAACTAAATGCGAAGATTATCTCAGTAAAAAAAAAAAAAAAAAAAAAGAGGAATGAATACTTACATCTCAATATCCAAAGATCAGTTGCTCAAAAAATGTTTAGAACTAACACTGGGGATAGAAGAGAAGTGAGGCACAATTAGCAAAAAGCATGAGAAGTGGCAGAATAAAAATTCTAATAAAAATGGTATCACTACTTATGTGAGATCCAAAAGCATTGGTGACACCTGCATTGGGCTAGAAATTGTAAAAAACACAAAGGTGGGAACACATTCCAAAAGAACCTGGGTTTCTAGAACACCCAGTTTACCCACCAGAGGCAACCTGAGAGAAATTCAACTTGAAACGGGAAAAATGAAATAATGACAGAAACAGAAGCCAGAAGTTTAGATCGTCTCCATTCTACAAAACAAAGTCTTCCCTCTTGATATGAAAATCCAGTATTTACACCATCTGGACATGAAATTACTTTTCCAACTTCACCTCTCAATGGGTTCTTACAAATGTTCTGAATTCCACTTGTCCCTTAATGCTTACTATTATCTTCCAATTTCTCCACTCTGCCATTGTGCAGTTACTGGAGCCTCTCTTTCTAGAATGTCTTCCACCTCCTCCTCTTTCCCTTTATTATTCCTTCCCCACTTTGTACTAGGACAATCCATCAGATACCACTTTGTTGGTTGGCCAACCCAACCTTTACCTTTCTTTTCCCAGCCATGGAAAGCCATATGACATCTGATTAAACAAAGGATTAAGTTGATGGCACAATGCACAGTTCCTTTGTCTTAGGCTGATCATGACCCACAAATATATCTGGTTCTAATCCCTAGAACCTTTACATATTACTTTTTTGGGGAAAAGGTCCTTTTGAACATTTTATCAAAGATCTTAAAATGGAGAGATGATCGTGGATTATTCAGATGGGCCATGAATACCATCACAAATGTTATGATACGAGGGAGCAGAAGAAGATTTGACACACCCTCAGAAGAGAAGGTCATGTGAAGATGGAGACAGAAATATGAATGATGTGGCCATAAGCCAAAGTATGTTGGCAGTCACCAGAAGGAATGGATTTTCCCTGAGACTTCCAAAAAGTGCAACCCTGCAAACACATTGATTTAACTGGGCCTCCTGGTGTCCAGAACTATAAGAGAATAAATTTTTATTGTGCTAAGCCACCCAGTTTGCAGAATCTGTGACAGCAGTCAAAGGAGACTAATGTTATCCTTTATTCCCTCTTCCCCTTTCTTCTTGCCTTAAAGATAAACATGAGATCCAGATTGACAATAAAGAAAACAAAATCCATGATGATGAAAATGACAGAGAGAGAAAAGAGCCAGCCCAGGATTCTCAGCTCCCTGTTGGCATCAGGTTTGGGCCACTACCTACAGGTTCCTGGTGTACAAAAGTAATATATATCCCATCAGCTTAACCCACAGCAATCCTATATGGAACAACCCTCCTTGACCCTGCTAACCAGCTTCACCTCTCCCCTCTGCTTTCCGCTAGCCCTTTCTTCATCATACCCCCCGAAAACACAGCCATAACTTGATACTTTATACACAGTGTCTGCTTCACTTATGAAGCAGCAAGGTCCTTGAGGACAGTGACATTTATCTGTGTAGC
The DNA here is from genome assembly GCA_004026665.1 of Murina feae. Classification (NCBI taxonomy): domain Eukaryota; kingdom Metazoa; phylum Chordata; class Mammalia; order Chiroptera; family Vespertilionidae; genus Murina; species Murina feae. The sequence continues at coordinate 5,631 of PVJC01043232.1, forward strand.
CTCCACATCTATCCTGCTGCAGTCACATGCCAAGCAATCAGCAAACACCCATAAACAAATGGATGAGGTTTGGAAAGGACATTAGACCTGGAAGGGGTCCCATATGGCAGCGCTCCTGCTTATCACAGTGTCTTTAGAACAGGCCCAACTGCACAGTCTTAACGAGCAAGAATGCCATTTGCTTCAGTGACTTGGGACCTTCCGTGTAAGTAGTGAAGGGGCCATACATACCAAACACTTCGTCCAGTTCACTGTCCAGTGTTCTCTGGACTTCTGGATAGCAACCCAGTAGGTACAAGGCCCAGTTCATTCCAGCTGCAGTTGTGTCATGGCCCTACAAATGGAAGAGAGAAAATAAAATAAACAGCTTAGAAAGCAGAGTTCTATTGAGAAGGTTAGGGATGCTAGCTCTATTCTGAATTGTCTCTGGACTTGACAGCTGTGACGTGACCCCGGACAGAACAAGTTAATTTTATACAGTATTTTACCTCGGTGGGGAACAAACCAATGAAACAGTCCCTTCAAAGGGGATGCCGCTGGGTACAGGGACATTTCAATATGACAGTCACATGCTTGGTGAGAGTGGCTGGGCTGGGCTAACAGGAGGCATTCCAGGGGAGCTCTGTGCGCTGGACTGTTTTTGAGGAAATAAAAGTGTGACTTTCCTGAGCCAAGTGGCCAGATCTGCCCTTCTCCACTGTCCCCCATCTGTATGGTCGGCTTTACCTGGACACCAGGGAGCACATGGGTGGCTCTGAGCAACAGTCTCCACATCAAAAAGTTGATGAATCCTCCCATTTAAACCTTGATGAGTTTGAGGCAAAATTCCAAACATTTTGTAGAAACGAACTCAATTATTCTTCACAAAAAAATCCATGGGAACCCAGCAGCCTGGTGTTTGACCATTGATCTATAAACCAGGAGGTCATGGCTTGCTTCCTGGTCATGATACATGCTGGAGTTGTGGACTCAATCACCAGTAGGGGGCATGCAGGAGGCAGCCAATCAATGATTCTTATCATTGACTCTCCCTCTCCCTTCAATAAAAATACATTTCTCTGAAATCAATAAAAAATATATACATTTTAAAATCTCCAGGGGATTCTTGATACTGCTATTCACATTTTAGACATGACAAATTGAGCCCAAAATATGCTAAATGCCTTTCCCAGAGCTTGACAGATTCATAGGAGGTGGAGGCAAGACTAGGACTCTCAGAGTTTCTAATGACAAAGCAGAGTCCACACTCTTCACCTCGGGGAGCATGGAGGATCTGGGTGAGGAAACTCCAGCTCCAGTACTGATGCGGACACCCTGAATGACCTTATTCTCTGTCTGTTCAGTGACTTTAGGCATCAGCCCTTTATTTACTGTCCCCACCTCACCAGGACACTCCCCATGCAAAATGGTAAGTTCTTCAGGAAAAAGAAATGTATTTGAAAAATAAAAAATAATATTATAACTCTTACTGGTCCATTTGTCCTATGAAATACAAGTGACTATTGTAATATTTCATCTCCTGGGCAGAAGTCTATGAAGCACTTGTTTTAGCTCCTAAGTGGAATTATTGAGGGCTTTTCTGCAATTTTCTGATGTTGGCATGATTGTATTTTCTCACACTTGCAATTTCTTTATAGAAATGACTCCAAGCTCTAGACAAAAGCTAGCCCGTGTCAGAGTTGTTTAGCAAAGTCACAAAGGACATGAACTTGCTAAATAATTTTAATAGCTTCTCTTGAATTTGAAAATGAACTTCCTGTTTTATTTTTGTCTGCAACCCAAAGGCAGCAAACACAAAGCACAGAGCCAACAAGTGCATTGGCGGAACTGTGCAGGGCAAGAATCAGCCAGACCAGGAGCATAGAAGGCCTGGCATAGACACAGAAGCATGGAACAGATTGTTCCATCTCAGAGGGAAGGAGGGGGTGGCTGCGTGAGGGGGTGGGAAGAGATCAACCGAAGAACTTGTATGCATATATGCATAACCCATGCACACAGACAATAAGGTGGTGAAGGCCTGGGGTGGGGGCAGGAGCGGGCTATAAGGGGTCAATGGGGGAAAATGGGGGACATATGTAATACTTTTAACAATAAAGATTGGAAAAAATAAATAAAATGAAATTTAAAAGTAAAAAAATAAGAGAAACGGCCTGGCAGCAACAGCCTGCATCCTCTTGGGGAGGAGGTCACTATATTGTAGTTGTACATGCTATGCCTACTGTTTCATGAGAAGAAGGGAAAAATTAACTTCAAAGAATGTTAGAGCTGCAAGAAAGAGATCATTAGTCTGGCTGATTTTGTGGGAGTGAGAGGTTACTGGTGGGAGATGGACGTGTATGCACAGCTGTGAGTGTGTGTATGTGCAGCTGTGAGTGTGTGTATGTGCAGCTGTGAGTGTGTGTATGTGCGGGTGTGAGTGTGTGTATGTGCGGGTGTGAGTGTGTGTATGCATGTGTGGGTGCAGGGGCCACTTCAACCTCAGACCCCAGCCAAGATCTGTGGCACAAGAATGTGCCAGCACGATGGTAGGTGCACAACAGAAATCTGTTCGCCTGGTCCTCAGAGCTGTGCTGCGAGGCCCGCGCTGTAACAACAGGGACACAGAGGCCCCGAAAGGGAGAGGAGGTGCCTGAGGTCACACTTCTAGGATAGGTCGGAGCTGGGATTTGGCCCCACACCTCACTTTTTAGTGAATTAGTTGTCCATTTTCTGCTAATGTTTCTTTTCTATAAAGTGATCTGCTTAACATAGAAGTTTCAAACCACGGATATAGTCCATCTTTCCACTTTCCACACGGGGGTGGGGGGCTGTGGCAGATCTGCAATGACTGGGCCTGTCTCGTCTAGCCAGTCAGCACAGACCTGGGAGAAGTCAGGTCTGTGGACCCTTCGCACCACTTGCTTCCTGCTACAGGGCGCAGAGCCTTCCTCTCTGGGGAGGCACTGCACCCAGGAGGCTGCAGGCAGAGCAAACACAGTGCATGCTGTCCGCCATCGAAAACCCATGGCTTTCCCTTTCTTCCTTTTCCAGGATATTCCACATGCTGCCTTTTAAAACCATTTCTTAATCGGTACTTGGTAAGCCACATGTTAAGAGGTTTTCTCTTTATAACATTTAACGTAGTTAAAATTATCTTTGCAAAAAAATTTGTCCTTTTGCCCAGCCAATGTTGCTCAGTGGTTGAGTGTTGACCAATGAACCAGGAGGTCATGGTTCAATCCCTGGTCAGGGCACGTGCAGGAGGCAGTCAATCATTGATTCTCGCTCAGCATTCATGTTTCTATCTCTCTATCCATAAAAAAAGATCAATGTAACTATATATTTTAAAATTTGTCCTTTTTTTAAATGTAAAGACCAGACATCTCTTTACAATCAAAAACTGGTTAAATGCTCTACTGGAAGGCACTGGGAAGATGGTGGCTGGCAGGGTGTGATTGAGTGAGGAAGTGACAGGGGAGGTTGTGGACGTGTGTAGTGTGCACGTGAATGAGTGAGGGACAGTTAAATCCGGCAGGAGTATCAGAGGCTGGCACACCAGGCTCTCCTGGACAGGGAGCCCCTATCACTGCTGCGGGCACTCCCTGGTCTGTGGGGTCAGCCAGGGAGCCCACACGATATGGAAGGGGAGAGCTGCCTCTTCTAGGAACTCATCAGCACCACCACCCAGGCTGGCCTTGGACACTGCCCACGACGCTGCAGCTACACCAGCCGAAGTCCTGCTGCCTCGCCTGCAGACCTGCAGACCCTAGGACATCTACCTCCAAGGGCCCACGGCTCCCACAGCATAAGTGGGACTTCCCCCTGCCCGGCTGCTGACCACAAGACATCATGTCACCCTGATCCAGTGCATGGCCACCCTGAGTCCCCCGCCCTGGTAGAGGGCTCTTCCAATGTTGGGTGCAGACGTATCTAAGCACGGGAGCACACCCCAGCAGTGGAAACTCAGACTTCCCCCTTCTCAGCTGCCTGCCCACAGACACAGAGGTCACGTGGTATCAGCAAACAGGTCCCCTGAGTCTATCCCCCAGCAGGCTGCTCCCGGATGCCTCTGTGAGCAGCCCTTGGCACACCTGTATCCAACCAAGGGCTGAAGACACCGGCTGTAGAAGCTCGAACTTCTCCCTCCTCAACTGCAGATCTCTGGACTGCAGATCTCTGGGCACCACAATTGCACCGATCCAGTGCACAGGCTCCCTGAGCTCACTGCCGCAGCCGCGGCCCTCCAGGTGCCTCTCTGAGCCACCGCAAGGCATGACCCCGGCTGCCAGCATTCAGTCTCCACGGTAGCGCTGCTTCAGCATGCAAGCCCCTGAGCCCAGCGACCTAGCAAACAGCTCCTGGGAAGCCATCGCTGGGCGTACAGCTCCCCAAGCAGAAACTGGGACTTCTCCCTCACTGGGTAGGTGGCACATCATAATCTTGCAGCTCCAGCATGTAGGTGCCACAAGCACACAGCCCCAGCAGATGGCCCCTAGGCCCGTCTGTGAGCTGCCATTGGATGTGTGCCTGTCCAACCAAAGGTGCACGGCTCCCTCAACAGGATCCACGATATCGCCATCCCAGCTGCCCACCTCTGGACACCTTGGTGAGTTCCTGAGGACCTGCCTTCCTAGACAAGATCATATTGTTTAAGTCTCAGACTCCCAGATTCTCACAACCCCAGCTGCTGGCTCTTGAACCCCCTCATCATTCAGAGAGGGAAATCACTTTGGCCAGAGTGCCACTGCCTCAAGATCAGATAATGGGATAGCCGCCCCCACTGTCATGGACCCTATCATAGTGAGTTATAGAGTGACACTACCCCAGCAAGAGTCATACAACACCAGCCAAAGTCACAGTACCTGAGCCTCAGACCCCTTTCTCCCAAGCCCATGCACTCTGGGAACTCATAGTGAGTACATAACAGTGAAACCTCAGGCAACCCTTTCCACAAGTGCTGGAACCACAATCACATCCACAACAGCTTTCACAACAAAGCTGGAGATGAGTCACATTGCTAATCTGTGACAAGACTTCATCCATGAATAAGAAACTAACATTCAAGACCCAACTACATCAAGAGAACCCAAATAGCTCAAGTAAGGGGCGCCACTAGATCAACAAGCCCAGGAGATCTGAGAGACTGCACCACTGGGTGCCAAAAATCACCAACTACATAGCACCACCTCCAAAAGAACCTGGGTAGCAAAGCAGTTGGATCTAAGACATAGAAACAATTTAACATTACAGCAAAAAAAATGAGGAGACATAAAAACAATCACCAAAGGAAAGAAATAAAGGAATCCACAGAAAGGGAATTAAATGCAATAGAGGAAAGTAACTTGTCAGAGAAAGAATTAAGTAATGTTTGTAAGGATGCTCAAACGTCTGTATGACACACACAATTCAATGAGAGTTATAAGAAGCTGAATAAGAATGTCACCAACATGAAAAGGAATCAAGAGGAAATGAAGAATGACCTAGCTGCAATAAAGAACATAATGGAAGGCTTCAATAACAGACTAGAAGAGGCTGAGGACCACATCAGCGAATTAGAAGACAAGGTAGGAAAAAACACACAAACACAGCCAACTGGAAAGAAAACTTAAAAAGCAGGAGGAGAGCCTAAGAGAGGTTCGGGACAACAAGAAAGGAAGCAACATCTGCATAATTGGGATGCCAGAAAGAGGAAGTGGAGCAAGGAATAGAAAATCAGTTTGAAGAAATAATAACATAGAACTTCCCTGATGTTGGGAAGAAAAAAAAAAACAAAAACCACACAAGCTTTTTATGAAGAAGAAAGTTGATCTGGTATTTAGTTAGGGTCTTAAACTTTGTAATTTCTAACTACAATATAATGACTCTTGACCAGTTATAACAAGCTACTTCAAAATGTGATCAGACTTTTAAAAAATGCTAAAAACTTTTTTAAAAATTCCTATAAATTTATTATTTTTTTAAGTTAAATATAATTTGAGAACAGATCATCCCTTATACCAAGGATCCCAACATATTTTAAAAGGTGGCTACAAATAATTCTTGCTATTTCATGTCATTTCTAATTTTACTATTAAATGCTTAAACATAAGTAAGTAATAGTGCTGGTTATTTCTTCATGCTTAGCATTTTCAACTCCCAAGATTAAAAAAATCATTTTCTTGTTATGTAACAGGAACTGTAATTTGTTTAATGATGACACCTGAGACTAACATGACAATGCAAATACCTCGAACATGAAAGTGTCCACTTCTTCTCGAATATCCTCATGGCTTAGCTTGTTCCCTTCATCATCCATCACATTTAAAAGCAGGTCGAGAAAAGCCTTGCGTTTTCTCTTGGAGAGGGTCGTGCCCTTGTCATTACTTTTACCTTCTTCATCTCTCTTTATTTCATTGGCCCGTTCATTGATGACCTGTATGATTGAAATGATCACATGCTTTAGTGTGGAATTTGATATGGCCTGAATCCATTTTCCTGTGAAAATATACTAGCTTCTTTAACAGATTTTTTTTTAAGGCTTTCCTGTTCTGCCTCACTCAACAGGAAGTTAGGTTTTTGTGAAAATATAGTAAAGCTTTCTGTGAACATGTTTAGGACGTTATTTGATATGATTTTTAAAAACAGATTTAATGTCAGTCAAATACATTGTTTTGAATGACTATTTTTGCAGCCTTTCCAACATGGGAGTAGAGTAGTAGTCTCCTGAATAGGGTCCCAGCAAGTTGAAAGAGCTCATGAGAAAAAATTGGGTGGTGGAGAGAACACAATCCTATCCAATCAAGAGGGAATATAATTGAGCCTCATGCCATCGCAACAATGGCAGGGCCCACAGCCAATAAGGAAGAAATATGCTAATTGACTGACCCACCTCAAAGATGGTGGCGCCTATAGCCAATAAGGAGGGAATATGCTAATTGACCGCCACACCCTCAAAGATAGCAGTGCCCATAGCCACAAGATGCCTGGCAGGAGAGGGCAGTTGTGGGTGATCAGGCCAGCAGGGGAGGGCAGTTAGTGGTGATCAGGCCAGCAGGGGAGGGCAGTTGGGGAGGACCAGGGCTACAGGGAAGGGCAGTTATGGGCAACAAGGCTGGCAGGGGAGGGTTGTTAGGGGCAAATGGGCAGGCAGGGGAGGACAGTTGGGAGCAATTGGGCCAGCAGGGGAGGGGAGTTGGGGACAATTGGGCCAGCAGGGGAGCAGTTAGACGTCAATCAGGCTGCCAGGGGAGTGGTTAGAGGGTGATCAGGCTGTCAGGCATAAGTGCATAGGGACAATCAAGCAGGCAGGCAGGTGAGTGGTTGGAAGCCACGAGTCCTGGACTGTGACAGGGATGCCCCAGATTGGAGAGGGTGCAGGCTGGGCTGAGTGGCACCCTCACCCGGTGCACAAATTTTGTGCACCAGGCCTCTAGTAATTATATAATAGACTAATTATACATCACTTTAATTACATGTTGTATTGGAGAAAAGAATAACCCTGTATGCTTGCCGTTCCTTCTGCCTACAATGCTCTTCCCTCAGAAGCCAGCGTAACTAGCTCCTTCCCTAGTTTTAGATCTTCGCTGCCCATTGTCACACTGTCAGGGACTCTGGCATCCTAGACCCTAGCACTCATCTCTTCCTAAGACTACTTTACCTTTTTTCCATTTCACTGATGACCTGGCAGTGTATCTGTTATTTAGTATTCCATGTAACAGCAAATTTGTCTTTATTCATTGATATAATTCCAACCTTTAGAACACAGCTTGGCATTTTAAAAAATGTTCATCAGGTATGTGCTGAATGAATAAAAGAATGAAAGCCCCTGAGCTTAATTTGGTTACACATTTCAGCTTTCTCCTCCTTTCAGACAATTGTCCAAACCTGCTTCTGCTTTGAATGAACAGATCCCAAATTCCATAGGATAAGCACCATGTCCTCTCTTTGGTTCTTGGTGGAATCCCTAGTGCCTGGCACTCAGTATGCAACTTTTGATATTATCCATCCAATTTAGAGTTCATTCATTATTGATACTGACATTAATGCATGAAGACAAGTGCAATTATACCTATAAAATACAAACTGTTCACCATTCACCTATTGCCAGGCAAATACGCTATACTCCACTGAGGGCAACTCACTCCAACATCTCAGTCACCTAACATCTAGGTACTCTAACCACTTGATCTGCTGGTGGAGGCAGTACCTCATTGTCAGGAAGCAATGCCATCATATTTTAAACTGTTTTTAATTAAAGTTTGCCTTTTCATAAACATACTTTTTTTCATAAACTTTTAACACAAAGACAGACTGTATCCAGAATATTACTATTTCACTGTCATTAAAAATTAAATAGAAATATCTAGTCTATTTTTTATCTTTTCCAGTTTAAGATATTGCTATAAATGCCCATTGTCTTTGAAAACCATTGCCTAATCCAAATATTTCAGAAGATTCTTATAACACAGATCCCTGTATCTTTATTCTCTTAGTGTAGCACCCATTTTATTAATAAAGTATCATACCTCATATCACATTTTATAATCATTTATTTATAGACAACCTCCCCCCAGTAGACTAACTTCCCCAGTAGGGAACATTAATGACTCCTGAAACATAGGAGTCATGCACTTATAAAAGTTCTAGAAAGTCATAGTGGTAGGGGTCGCACAACCATGTTAATGCCCTAATGCCACTGAATGGTTCACTTAACAAGGCTATTTTGGTAAATTTCATGTTATGTATGTTTGTCCACAATAAGAGAAAAGTGAGGACTTACATTGTTGGTAAAATCATGTAAGATCTTTAGGTTTCTTCTGTGTTCCCATCCTTCTTTAAACAACAGGTACAAAACGTCATGCCAGAACCAAATTGTCTTCATTCTTCGATGTATCAAATCACTCATCCTGTGAACAGGATGCAAGTGTATCAGCTGATATATTAAAAACGTGCATTGCTTGAGCACCTATTTGGTGCCTGGTCTCAGTGAGGGTAATATGTGGCAACGATGACAATTC
>PVJC01043233.1:0-14562 GCA_004026665.1 Murina feae
CTATGGGTGGGTGGGGTGAGGTGGTAGGAGCGCCCTATGGGTGGGTGGGGTGAGGTGGTAGGAGCGCCCTATGGGTGGGGGGGGGTGGTAGGAGTGCCCTATGCCTGGGTGGGGGGGGAGGTGGTAGGAGCGCCCTGTGCCTGGGTGGTAAGAGAGCACCCTCTATGAGCTGTGATCAAATTCCATGTGGGATCTCCACGCAGCAGGGCAGCGAGTGGCTAAGGAAGAGGCTGGAGCTGGGACAGTCAGGTTCCCCCAGGCCCTTTCCCATCAGGCTGGTGCTGCTGCCTGTCAAGCATGCTGCCACCAGGTGTCGCCAGCGCCCCACCTCAGGAGGACTGTGCTCTGAGGAGGCTGTGCAGAGGGGACATTGCTGTGCAGATGGCTGCCAGCTGATCCCTGTGTCCCTGCTTCCTCCTCTGCCTTCTTGACACTGGACATCATTGTGGTCCCCTAACTGCTGGGCAGTCAGGCCACGGGAGGCTCTGAGAAAGCTCACATTCCTGCCGTTCAAGTACATGATACACTCACGTGCTTTGATCATGATGTGTGTCCACGAACCCGCACGTGTCCACAGACCCTGCATGCGCTCGGGGTCTGTGAGGAAGCAACACTTGGGCTCTGGTTTTCTGGTTGTCCCGTGGGCAGCAGGTAGAGCCCTATGTGTCACTGTGGCCACTCCTGATCCCCGTCTCCCTGGACTCCCGGCACGGCCAGTCGGTTGTGCCTTCGTCACATTAGATCCTCAGTCCAGCTGTTGGCCTCACGCACACGCCCTTCCCGGCGGCGCCTCCACATGCTGGGCTGTCCCTGCTCTGAGCAGCCGGTCCTCTGGGTGGCAGCTTCGTCAGGACACGGGATGCTGAGAGGCATGTGTAGGTGACGTGCGGTGCTGGGGGCACCGAGGGGATACATCTGTGTGCTCCTAGGGTTTGCATCGATCTCTGCAAAAGTGCTTGCTATTCTAGCCAATGATTCTGTCAGTTTCTTTTTTTAATTCCTCACCGAGGATGTTTATTAATTTTAGAGAGAGCAAGGGAGATACATAGATAGCTACACAGAGAGAAACATCGATGAATCGGCTGCCTCCCTATGTGCACTGAATGGGGCGAATCTGCAACCTTTAGGTGCACAAGATGTTCCTCCAACCAACTGAGCCACCCGACCAGGGCCCTTCAGGTATTTTTAATCCCATCACTTCTCCGCCTTCTGGCGAAGGTGAAGGTGTGTCTGCACCATGAGCCGCCTGTGAAGAAATTGGTGAAGTAGGTCTGGACACACCTGACATGACCCCTCACAGTTTGAAACTATCCTTCCGCACACCCCAGTTATTATGGGTTCATTTAAATGTTGGCTTGGCTGGGCCGCAGCACCCAGATATTTGGTCAGACACCAAACTGAATGTCTGTGGGAAGGTATTTTTTTAAGTTGAGATTAACCTTTAAATGGATAGACTTTGAGTGAAGCAGGCAACCCTCCTTAGTGGGGGAGGGCTGTATCCAATCAGTGGAGGGCTTCAGAGGAAAGACTGGAGGCTCTGGGCCTGAGCCGCAGCATCAGCCATGCCTGGGGCCGCCTCCTCGCTGGCCCACGATTGTGCGAGCCAGTTCCTTAAAAGTGTCTCTATGGGTTACAGACACGTCCTATTGGTTGTGTCTCTGGAGAGCCGTAGCCCTGACTGTTCTATTTTTTCATCATTTGGGGCATTTATGATGTGATATGAAAGCATCTGATGAGTTCTGCCTGCTCTCAGGCTCCTGGCAATTGAACAATTGCTTGTGGTCTCAAAGGCCCTCGCTGGGTCGAATGTTTCGCAGCATTTGTACCTGTCAGAGTATGAGCACGGACAGGAAGCTCATGTCTTTAAAATCTTATTGTTGCTTGATGAACTGTCATATTTCTAAGGTCATCAATTGAAAGCCACACCCACACAGAGAGCAGCTCAGCTCCTCTGAGAGATTTATCTGTATATATAAAAGGCTAACATGCTAAGTGTCCGTCTGAACCATTGCTATGGCACGCACTGACCACCAGCGGCAGATGCTCAATGCAGGAGCTGCCGAACTGCAGTGACTTGGCAGCAGCGGTTCTTGGATGATGCACCCCGAAAACAGGAGCCCGATTCTGTGTGGAGCCGTGCGATTCCACCTTTGGCCGTGGGTCATGTTGCTGCTGGGGCTCTGTCAGCTCTGAATCTGGTTAACTGCACACTTGAGTTTGTGTTCCACTCCCTGTACAACAACTTTGCAGAGTGCCCTCTCGCAGCCCAGGACCCCTCGGGGGATGTTGGAGAGCCGGTTTTGGCCTGATCCCCGCAGGCCAGGCTGAGGGACCCCACCTGCCAGAGGGACCCCACTCACGCCACTGACGCCGGGGAGGGACCATGGGAGGTTGGCTCCAGGTCGTGTCTGGCCTGTCTCGCCAGTCCTGCCTCACTGGCCACCTTCTGGTTAATTTCCTTTCAATGTGCACAAACCCGAGCACCGGGTCACTAGTCACTTATAAACTAGATTGAACACAGGTCCTCCTCAGCCCCTCCTTCTGGCTTTGTTTGCTTTTCCTTTTCAAAAATTATAACAAGCTCAGAACTGTGGTTTTCAGTTTGCAAAAAGGAGAAAACACATAGTTTCACACTGTTAACTGTGAGAAGTGAAAGTGATAAACTGACAGCAAGGCTGAGGCTGAATGTGAAGAAACAGTGGCAAGCGCTCCATATGAGAGCAGCTCGGGCTGGGGTTGGGGGGAGGGGTGGGCAGTGGCAAGTGCAGGATGGGGGTCAATCTGCCTGAGTCACCAGAGGGCAGATTGCTTAAACCAGGCATACATTTCAGAAATGTTTTCATCCAGGACGTGTGAGTGGAGCAGAGGTGGGCGCGTGTGTCTCCAGGTGACCCCCCCCCCCCCCCCCCCGTTCAGGGCTTTGGGCGCTCAGGCTCCTCCCTGAGTGGGGCTGCCCGGCTTGGGTGCATCTGCTCAGACCCTCCTCCACCAGGTCCTGTCTGGCGCCTTGACGGTGGCTCTGTCCGGGAGATGTGACCAGGACGTGCTGCGTCTCCTACTGGCCTTTCCTGAGGACGGGAAGGCTGGCTTTGCCACAAAGGAGCTGTGTGGCCTGCCCGGGGCCAGAGTGTACACTCTGCTTGTGTCCGTGATTCGCAACCTGGACCTGCGCAACTTCATTTACAAGGTAGGGTGCCAGCTGGGGGGGCCTGTGCGACGTCTGTGGGGCTGCTTCCGTGGTGGGGAAGAGGTCAGGAGAGAAGGAGAGCAAGCACGTCCTTGCCCTCAAATGACGCCCGAGAGGGAAAGCATGGTGTTGGGGATTTTGTATTGTGTGTTTTCCTCGGAGACCCTGATGCCGGCGGAAGCCAAGGGCCTGCTCAGCTCCCTGTTGGACATCATCTCCAGGCTCAGCCACCTGCTCCCCAGAGCCAGCCACGTCCTGGAACACCTCCCCCAGTTCCTTCACACGGCGAACATCACGGCCTTGCTGGACGTGCCCGACTTCCAGCAGGTGTGTGTGACCTGGGCCTCAGGGAAGCATTCAGACATGCTGGGCCTTGGGTCCTTCTGCCTGTATTTCTTTTGCCACATCCAACTGCTGCTTGAGACACAGATGTAGGGACAGGAAAACCTTTGAATGGCTCTGGGGCAACAGCATGACAAAAGGCCGGGCCGGCGTCTCTCTGAGAAGGGAGGCTGGGACCCTTTGTGCCTAGTCTGCCAGCACAAATGAGATTCCAGGGCCCGTTGACTTGTTCGCAGACCTGAGCAGTTACATGTAAATAATTGGCATACAGATCACAGGCCGTTTCTGCAAATACAAACAAACGCGAAAGGTTAGTGGTGTGATGTTTGTCTTCGCTTCAATTCTCTGCCTGGGATGGAGCTGACGGGGAGGGAGTGTGTGGGGTCTCGGCATGGGGGTGCAGGATATGGCAGATGGCAGAGTGAGTCCTCGGAGCTGCCCATCAGCCAAGGGCCAGTTAGGGGAGACGTCAGTGTAGGCAGTTTGGCAGTAGAGACCACACTGAGAGTGTTAGTCTGCGTTAGTGACATTGCGTGGGTCAGTAGTTCATCCTGGACAGGGACTGGTTGTGTGTGACCCTTCCCTGTGGTGGTTTGCATGGTTTTCGCAGAACAGGCCAGGGCAGGGACTGCACACCTCTGACTAGTTGCCGTGTGTTTTCAGTGGGAGGAGGGGCGCTTCCCCAGGTCTGTGAGGGCATCGCTCCACGTCACTGCTCACTGAAGTGTGTTTCCACATGCTCAGGCTCCAGCCCCGGCCCGAAGTTCGGCCTTCAGTTCTTTCCAGGCTGTGATGACGATGGTTTGCCAGGAGCAAGAGTCTTTTCTTAGCCACTCGAACATGTTCCTTAACTTGCCCAGAGTTCAGGAGCTCTCGGGAAGTGACAAAGAAAAATTCAACATTCCTGAAGACTCAAGTAAGAAAACTGTAATCCATGTTTGCTTAGATTAATTTGCATATTGACCATTCGCTTTGCTTTATACAAATGCTTATATAGAAGGTTGGCAAGGAATTGCTTTTCCACTCTAACTTTTATCCTTCTTTTTATTGGAATTTTAAAATTTCAGTTACAGTTGACATTCAGTATTGTATCAGTTTCAGTTGTACAGCATAGCGGTCAGACATTTATATAATTTATGAAGTGATATCCTCCCCCCCCATTAGCCCAATTTTTGGCACCATAGATGCAAAAACTCTCAACAAAACATTAACAAATCAGACTCGGTAATACATTAAAAAGAAAATACTGGCTGAGACCGCGCCTGCCGCCCGCGCAGGCCACTCGATTTCGCCGCTCTTCCGCTGTCGCCAACCCACACCGCCTCCTGCTTGCCATGGATGACGATATTGCTGCGCTTGTGGTGGACAATGGCTTCGGCATGTGCAAAGCCAGCTTTGCAGGGAATGATGTCCCCAGGGCTGTCTTCTCCTCCATCATGGAGCGCCCTCGGCACCAGGGCGTGATGGTGGGCATGGGCCAGAAGGACTCTTTCGTGGGTGATGAGGCCCAGAGCAAGAGAGGCATCCTGACCCTGAAGTACCCCATCTAGCACGGTATCGTCACCAACTGGGATGACATGGAGAAGATCTGGCACCACACTTTTCTACAACGACTTGTGTGTGGCCCCCGAGGAGCACCCTGTCCTGCTCACCGAGGCCCCTCTGAACCCTAAGGCCAACCGTGAGAAGATGACCCAGATCATGTTTGAGACCTTCAACACCCCTGCCATGTACGTGGCCATCCAGGCCGTGCTGTCTTTGTACGCCTCTGGCCATACCACTGGCATCGTGATGGGCTCCGGGTCACCCACACGGTGCCCATCTACGAGGGCTACGCCCTCCCCCATGCCATCCTGCGTCTGGGCCTGGCTGGCCAGGACCTGACAGACTACCTCATGAAGATCCTCACCGAGCGTGGCTACAGCTTCACCACCACAGCTGAGTGGGAAATCGTGCGCGACATCAAGGAGAAGCTGTGCGATGTCGCCCTGGACTTTGAGCAGGAGATGACCACCGCAGCCTCCAGCTCCTCCCTGGAGAAGAGCTATGAGCTGCCTGACGGGCAGGTCATCACCATTGGCATGGGGTGCCCCGAGGCCCTCTTCCAGCCCTCCTTCCTGGGCATGGAATCCTATGGCATCCATGAAACTACCTTTAACTCCATCATGAAGTGTGACGTCGACATCCGTAGGGTCTGTATGCCAACACGGTGCTGTCTGGTGGAACCACCATGTACCCAGGCATCACTGACAGGATGCAGAAGGAGATCACTGCTTTGGCTCCCAGCACGATGAAGATCAGGATCATTGCGCCCCCTGAGCGCAAGTACTCTGTGTGGATCGGTGGCTCCATCCTGGCCTCGCTGTCCACCTTCCAGCTTATGTGGGCAAGCAGGAGTATGACGAGTCCGGCCCCTCCATCGTCTGCCGCAAATGCTTCTAGGTGGACTGTCACTTAGTCGTTTACACCCTTTCTTGACAAAACCTAACTTGCGCAGAAAACAAGATGAGATTGGCATGGCTTTGTTTTTTTGATCTTTTTTTTTTTTGGCGCTTGACTCAGGATTTAAAAACTGGAACGGTGAGGGTGACTGCCGTCTGTTGGAGCAAGCATCCCCAAAGTTTCTACAGTGTGGCAAGGTCTTTGTACATGGTTCTTTTTTAATAGTCATTCCGAGTGCAAGAGAGGCATTGTTACAGGAAGTCCCTTGCCTGCCCCAGAGCCGCCCACTTCTCCCTAAGGAGGGCCAGTCCTCGCCTGAGTCCATACGGGGAGGGTAATTGCATTGCTTTTGTGTAAATTATGTAATCCAAATTTTTTAATCTTCACCTTAATACCTGTTCTTTTTGTTTTATTTTGAATGGCCAGCCATCATGGCCCCCCTTTTTGTCCCTAACTTGAGATGTATGAAGGCTTTTGGTCCCCCTGGGAGTGGGTTGAGATGTGGAGGCGGCCAAGCAGGGCTTACCTGTACATTGAAGAGACCAGTTCAATAAAGTGCACACCTTAAAGGAAAAAAAAAGATACCCATGATCAAGTGGGAGTCATTCCTGGAATGCAAGGTTGGTTCAATATCTGCAAATCAATTGACGTGTTATACCACATAAACAAAGTGAAAATCATATGATCATACCAGTTGATGCAGAAAAAGCATTTGACACGATTCAGAACCCATTCACGACAAACACTCTCAGCAAAGTGTCCTTCCTCTTCAGTCAGGCTGCCCGGTGCTGGCGTGGCAGCTGCAGTAAACACGAATATGTCTCTTCTGAAATCAAAGTTGCTACTGTCTACATTAAGCTCATAATTTAAGGTGTAAGTTGTTAAAATGCAGAGCAAGCTCTATAATTCATGCTTTAAATTCATTATGTACTCATGTTCTTACTTTACATTTTATGGGATTATTCTATTGATTTTGTAGTACTTTTTGAGTCACAGGGTGAATGTGGAGGAAATAGCCACAACCATGCTCTTCATGCTTGGGTGTCAAGAATCAGGGATCGCAGCTGAGAGCATTTCCATTCCACATGCTCTCTTCAGGGGAAATGCACTAGAGGGACAGGAGCATGCACGCCAGCTTCAGGCCTGATGGCACTTGATTACTCATCACTGTGGCAATGCAGGCCCTGCCTTCATTCCTACCTGGCTTCAGTCAAGCAAACCCCACTGCACCACCGTGCAGAATGGAGGATCTGAGTGAAAAGTAGGCATTTTCACACATCAGAGGAGTGAGTGCTACAGCTCTGTACAGTGCAGCAAAGACAATTCAGTAGCAGTTTATAAAGAGAATTTTATTTACAAAGTCTGTGCTGGCCCCAAACTCTACAGGCTCTCTGACTGGGAGCCAGGGCTTCCCTCTCTCACCGTTTCCGTCTTCATGTGTCCCCGCCATCCTAGTGCTCTCAGGGACAGCTCAGTTGGAATGTGAAGGTCACACTCCGTTTCTTTCAAATATCGATGAGCACGTGGTACCTGAGGCTGCTCATGAGACAGGAGCCACTAAACGCAGTCAAGAACCACATTCCTGAGCCTCTACCCAAATGCAGACTTTTGTCCATCACTCACTGAAAGCGAGGTGCCTGGATATGCAAATGAATTCCCCCCTCACTGGGCGTCCCATCTTGGTAACACTCTTTCTGTTTTTAATTGCGACAGCACCATTTTGCTTGAAGCTTTATCAGGAACTCCTTCAGTCTCCAAATGGCGCTTTGGTGTGGTTCTTCCTAAAACCTGTATTACATGGAAAAATACTGTACGCACCCAACACCCCGGAGATTCAAAAAGTCATCCAAAAGGTAAGCTGAGCGAGTGTGGATTGGAGGAGCCATACAAGCAGTACTTCTGGAAGCCACCTTTAAGAGACTGAGCATCAGGATCGTGTGTGGGATTCCCTAGGGCTTCTTAGGTTGATTACAGCTTATTCTGGCCAGTGTTCCCTGTTCTGCAGCCATTAAAGGGGGGTCTGCAGTCATGCTCTGAGCGGACACTGGAGGCAGGAGGTGTCAGATGCAGTAGCTAGCCAGGTGAGGATGGACAACAAACAGACAGGAGGAGGGTCAGCGAGCATGGGAACACGGGCATAGGGGCCAGTACACTTGTGCACCTGGTGACAGGAGTGGGCCTCTGGACATGCAGTCGGGATAGGCGGGGCTTCCCGAGTGGCCCCGCCTATCCCGAGTGGCCTGCGAGCTGGGGCTGCACCCCGAGAGTGAGGGCTGAAGGCAAGCTCAGCGAAGCGGAGGCACTGGACTGAACTGCGCCTGTGAAATGCTTGAGTCCCTTCCTTGCGTTGCTGATTCGTCAGCGCTGATCAGGCAGGACTTCGATTACTCGCACTTGCACTTTCCCTCCAGATGACCATGTGCTTTCTGGGGTCTTATTTTCTGGTCCAGTGGCACCTGAGCCTGTAGGTGCTTTAGGTCACCCCAGAGAATGCAGGTGGCTTCTCCTCTCTCAGCGAGCTCTCTCAGCGACAGACTCCCACCTCCAGGTGGCATTACCTGACCGAGGCTGCCCTGCATCCTGGTGGGGTGTCGCGGAGGCTGGGCAGACCACCGCTCCTTTCCACATGGCACTCAGCTCAGGCTGCTCTCGCTTGTTCTGAGTGTGTCATAGCTCCTGTGTCCACCTTGAACATGTCCTTTGGAGGTGCATTTACCAAAAGTCTGCATTCCCGTAGTGAAGTGAGGGAGCTGGGTGGGTGGCGATGGCCCAGCTTGGCTGACGCGCAGCGCTCAGGTTGCGTCATTTCCCTCCAAAGTGTAGATTCCACTCCACACTGACCTTCACTTTCTCAGAGGAGAGACCTGAAACCATGAGTTTTTCTTGCTCCTCTTAAAACTCCTGGTGCTTCTGTTAATTTTTTCACCAGAGTTCCCAGCTCTGTAAGGTAGGCTGGGCACGTCCTTCTTGGCTGTGCCTGGGGAAGAGCCTTCTTGGCTGTGCCTGGGGAAGAGGCCTTCTTGGCTGTGCCTGGGGAAGAGGCCTTCTTGGCTGTGCCTGGGGAAGAGGCCTTCTTGGCTGTGCCTGGGGAAGAGGCCTTCTTGGCTGTGCCTGGGGAAGAGGTAATGTCAAGACTACAGGCTCCAATGTTGTGGGGTAGAGAGCACCTCCAGTGGTTACAGAGCTCTTGGAACATCTCCTCCAGTTCTGCACCCTCCTCGCTGGGTCTCGTCTGTGTCTGACCATCTCTAATTGTTCCTTTCTTCACCACCACCCCGCCCCCCCACTCTCCCCGAGGCAGGACGGGCTCAAACCCAGGTGTGCTCTGCGCGGCTTGTTTTGCAGTTCAGGACACCAGCTCTGTCCCCTCCATCCCACGCTGTTCTGCTCCGTCCCACTCTTGTCGAACCCACAGCCTGATGTTGGTCTTCAGGCAGTGTCTCCTCATGGCAGGCGTTCCCCTCCTCCCCACCTGCTCCTCTCTCACTTCCCATGAAGATACAAAGTCAGTGTTCCTACCGTTTCTCCCGTCTTCATGTCACTTTCAGATAAAGGCTGTAACTCTGACTCACACACTAGCCTTACCTTTTATAAGGATGGTCTTTCCATGGTCCGCTGGTACTTCCCCTGGAAATAGGGGGTCACACTCACCCAGAGTGAGAAGGCAGAGGGAGAAGTGGAGCCCACTGAGCTTCTGTCACTGCCTAGGCCTTGGGCAGCTCAGTGGGGGTGGGAGTGGGGGGACAGATGCAGGACCAGGAAGGGAATGCACTGGGGACGTGGCTCTAAGCTCTGTGCCCAGCTGGAGTGCCAGCCTGGGCGCAGGGTCTGGCTGGGGCCGAATGGATGGCAGAAAGCACCCTCTTCTCAGGGTGGGGCTGTTCTTCATCCCTGACCTGGGTGACCTGTGACCCCAGGCGGTGCCATCGGACTCCCAAGCCCTCCTGAAGCTTCTCTCTTTGGCATTTAGAATATTTTCATTATTAAATATATATGTTGCAATAGATGTTTTATGGATACAGCTTTATGTTTTATGTACATTATTTCCTAAGGATAGAGTTTATTTTGGGAGAAGAAAGCATGGGCTTTATTTTTTTTTTGTGTGTGTGTATATATATTTTATTATTGAATTTTTTTTCAGAGAGTAAGGGAGAGGGATAGAGAATTAGAAACATTGATCAGCTGCCTCCTGCACATGCTCCACTGGGGATGTGCCCACAACCAAGATACATGCCCTTGACTGGAACCAAACCTGGGACCCTTTAGTCCATAGGCCAACGCTCTATCCACTGAGACAAACTGGTTAGGGCTGGGCTTTATTTTGAAGGTCAGTGCATATTTCTATGATACCGATTTATGTTACAAAACGCTGTGCTGGTCCCCCCGCAGCGGCAGTGGGCGAGTGCACAGCCTTCACTCTGCTTAGCAGGGCTGAGTGTCCTAAAGTGGATGCGCAGAGTAACTAAGAAAGAGTTTTTGAGGAAGAAGCGAAGGCTGATGTTAATTTAGTCAGCAAGGTGTATCGGAGGCATCTGCTATTCTAGACAGTGAGGTCAACCTGGGGACTTCAAGGGGAACAGGTGAGGACCCCAAGGGGAACAGGTGGGGGACTGCAAGGAGGACAGCAAGGGCACACTGAGATGGACAGGTAAGTGGGTGGAAGAGTCTGGGCGAGAGGTCTCGATGATGCACCTCAGACCCAAGGGCCTTGGAGTGGGGCACCTGGCAGACCTGCGCTCTGTGTCCAGTCACTTCCCGCTCATCTCTGCAGGCGCCGCAGCTGACCATTCTTCCAGCTGAGGTGGAGCCATAACCAAATGTGCTCTATTTTGCAGGCTAATCACACTTTTGTGTTTGTGGACAAGCTGAGGACTTTAACAAAGACACTGCTGAGCATAGCCGGCCGTTTCCAGAGCAGTGGGCGTGGCCAGATGCTGGGGCAGGTGCAGGTGAGTGGGCTTCTCTGCTGAGGGGCTGGGGAGCACGTGCCCGGGGGAGGGGGCTGTCCAAGAGAAGTGCCTGCGGTCACCTGGGGCGCGGCTTTCCCAGTTGACTGATAACACCGATGCACAGTTGGATATGTGTGAGGACTTCTTGTAGTGGCCACATATTTTGCCCACCATGCAAGGTATCTATACTAGTCTATAATAATAAAAGAGTAACATGCTAATTTAGACCGGATGTCCTTCGGGTCGAAGCTGGGCTGCGAAGGAAGCCCAGGTCCCAGGTGCTAGAGGGAAGCTGGTGCCGGCAGCTTGGGGAAGGAAGGCCTACTCTTGCACGAGTTTCGTGCAGCGGGCCTCTAGTTATTATAATTTATTAATAGTCACCCAAGCTTTATGTTACATACTAACTTAATGCTTTTTGGGGTGGTTTGTATACTTTTCAGCTGTAGGTGTATAAAGGATCAACGATCATTTCCTAATGTTCTGTGTTGAATGCGTAATACATTCCAAGCTCCGCGGCTGCATGTGCAACGAGCTCTTCCTGGGAGCCAGCAGCCAGCGAGTGCAGAAGTGCCGTCAGGGAGGTCATGCCCTTGGGGGCGGCGTGGGTGCTGCTCTGACTGACGCCTGCCCTTTGGGTGAGAAACAGGCCACATTTCTCTCGAGTTTGGTTTTTTCTCATGCCCAGGCGAGCAGTTTAGGTGGTGAGAGCAGGGGCTCAGCGGCCGGCCGTCTAGTTTCCCTCCAGCCACTGCGCTGTGTGATGGGGCTGGTCACTGGACTGCTCTGTGCGGGTTTCCTGCCAGTGCAGGGAGGTGGTCGGCAGCTGTGAGTGACGTGGCACATGCAGCACGCGGAGCGGTGTGGGCAGGCACAGCGTGCCTCGTGCCTGGTCCTTGCAGAGCAGATACCAGGAGGGGAGCACGGGCAAGATGGCGTCACAGAACACCTGGCTGTCAGAGCAGAGGAGGCAGGAGCTGGAGGGAGGGCGGAGCATCCACGCCAGATGGCGATGCAGGGCTGATCCTGGTGGAGAGGAGACAGCCCTGCTGTTAGGGACCGACCCGCCATCGAGCCAGTCAGTCATCAGCGGGTCCCAGTCCAGGAGCTTTGCTCCAGGGATGGGCTGGTGCGGTGGCCCTGCAGCCAGCGAGGCAGGTGCGGCTCTGGGTGAACTGGGATGGGTGTCCCTGCTGGTGGAGCGTGTGGCACAGCTGTGCTGGCGCTGGCCTTGCTGAATCACCTTCTTCTGCTGCTTGTTTGCTCAGGAGTCAGGCCAGCGTTTCTGCAGTGAGTGGGGGGGGGGGGAGGTGAAGCTTGGGTGAGGGTGGGAGGCTGCACATGTGCGAACAGGGTGCACGTCCGTGTGTACTGCCCACCTAAAGGCGAGGAGAGCAGGGGTCCCGGAGCACCGCCCAGGCACAGGCGTTGGCCGGGGAGGCAGGGGCGGGTCGTAGTTGGGAAAGAAGAAAGACAGGGTGACGGTGTGGAGGGAGCCGGAGGCTCAGAGCATCACAGGGTTCAGGGCGTGGAAAGCGCTGCCCTTCGTCACGCTCTGCCGCAGGAAAGGCCGCGGAAGGCCTGTTAGGAAACCTGCCCAGGTCACGCGCCCTGCGGCTTGGCTTCCAGCGTCCGTGACAGGAGCGCAGCTGGTCCTACCACATCCTCCGTGTAGACTCGCTTTCAAGATGACGCATGTTATGTGCCTTTTTCTTGAACAACAATAAACTGAGTAAACCAACCAGTGTTATCAATAAGGAAAAACGATGCCATTATTTTTGTTAAACTATATTTCCTGTAGGAAGTCCTGAGAAACAGATTTATAAGAAACTTTGTGGAAAGCCAGTTACACATCAACGTAGACAAATTGACCAAGAAGCTGCAGGCGTTTGGTAAGTGTGTGTGAATGTGTGAGTGTATGTGTGTGTGTGAGTGAGTGTGGTGAGCATGTACATGTGTGTAGTGGGTTGGTGTGTTTTCATGCGTGTTCACTGCTTGGACTTTTTTCATAAAGTCCTGAGCCAGTGTCGGTGGGTCCTGTTGGGCAGTGAGGCGTGGAGCGCGGGGGAGAGCCCTGTGCAGTGGGCGAGGCACTGACGCGGGACGGCCTCCACCTCCGCTCAACCACCTGTGCGGAACCGTGATGGGCCTCGGGGTCTGGGGGCCTCTCCTGCTGTGGGGCCCTGGTCAGAGTAAACCCAGGGCTTGATGCCCCACACACCTGCCCTTTTGGCAGTTGTTTTCTGGGCCTGGCTG
Source organism: Murina feae (assembly GCA_004026665.1). Lineage (NCBI taxonomy): Eukaryota > Metazoa > Chordata > Mammalia > Chiroptera > Vespertilionidae > Murina > Murina feae. The sequence continues at coordinate 13,174 of PVJC01043233.1, forward strand.
TGTCCTCTCCTGTGACCCAGCCCTCCTCACCCCTAGCCAGTTGCTGAGCCTCGTGGGGTCTCATCCTGAAAAACATGTGATGTGCACTTTCCATGCCGAGGTGTTGCCAAGCACCTGCACAGACGTCCCCCTCCCTCCATAGCTGTCTGCAGACCCCCCTTGCCGAGGAGCAGCTGCACAGGCCTGGACTCCAGGGAGGCGCTCGCCTAGGGTCACACGAGGCTGGGTGACTCTTCCCTGCTGACCAGACTGGCTCTGTTTCCTCTCGGTCCCCCTGCCCCACGGGCCCACCTTTGCTGATACAACCATTTCTTTTCATTTCCGTGTAGCTTCTGTGTCATGGGAGTGCATACGAAAGGGAGGGTACACTCAGCTGACAGCAGCAGTTTGCTTGTGAACAAAACTGGGTCTGGAGTAGCTCCCCCTGCGGAATTGAGCTGCGTGTCCCTGCGTGTGTGCAGTGTCTGCCGTGGGGACAGCAGGCACTGTGCTGGGGAAAGCTGCCATGTCCCCGCTCCCTGTCCTCGCAGGGGGCCTGGGCCAGATGCTGAGCGGGATGGGCGCCGCTGACCTCGTCTCCCTGGGCCATGCGCTGGTCAACCTGTCCGCCTGCGTGCGGCTCGACCGCTTCCAGGGGCTGCAGTCGGGGGCCGTCCTGGAGGCTGCCGCCCATGGGCTCATGCAGCACAACAGCTTCTTGGCCAGTAAGTGTCCAGTGGCCGACCATGCGCATGGGGTCCCGGGACAGCGCAACCCTCCCCCCACCGACACGTCCCTCCCTGTACCGACACATCCTTCCCGGGGACAGCACGTCCCGCTCCCTACATGTGCCTCCTGTGCCTCAAAGAGAAGCATCCTCTCCACACAGAGCAGGGCTCTGCCTGAGGAAGAGGTGGCTGTGCCCGGCTCCTGACTGTCACCGCCTTGGCCCAGGCCGTGCCTGCACCTGCCTTACTGGGCGACTCTGTGGTTCTATGGGGAAGTCTCACAGGACAAATAGACGTTTCCTGATTAAAGTGCTCTCATTTTTATCAGTTTCCTGACGTGGTTGTGGTGGGGGGAGGGCAGTGGCTGATTCTGCCCCGTCTACTGATGGCTCACTCACTTAAGGCAAATCCCATGTGTTCTCAGATGTGGAATAGACATGTAAGGGCGGGCAGAGGCAGCTCCTGTGTCCCTGAGGGATGATACCCAGGACGCCAGTGCTTAGCAGTGTCCTGGGTCCCAGAGAGGAAAGTCCTGAGAAATGCAAACCCCATCTCTGTGCACTGGGGTGCACGGTGTGGGTTCACTACAGTGAAGCGGGGAGGGCCTGGGAGTCAGAGGCCTTGGTCCCGTTGCTCCAGCTGTCTGTGCGATGATAAACGCCCTCCCCCACCCCCCAATGCA